>PVKS010002732.1:0-94150 GCA_004027875.1 Aplodontia rufa | reverse complement strand
AAAAATTGCTGTTCCCAGTTTGTTCATGACTTCAACATGAAATAAACTGTATATTTTTGAAGTTTTTAAGCTAATGGTCTCAACAAACCTTGGGGAAAAGAAATACATCTTCAGGGTGGCAAGAGGAATACCCAAGAATACACTGGCAAGTGTTCTACAGAATTCTGACTCTGGTTATGTAAAAATCTCCTGGTGCCACCGTCTAAATGGTTTATTTATATTTTAAGATGGTAAAGTTGCTTTCTGTATACCTCTATCCAGGATACCTGAAGTGAGTTCATATGGACAAGTATAAATGTCATTCTTATGAATTTTAGCAGGCCTCAAGTCCGACTGAAACTAATACAAATTTTGGGACTACTTTTAATCAAATATAAGATGGTTTATTTTGGTCCTAGCCATTTAGTTCTAAATAAATTCTGAAGCAAATGGCCTATGAAATAATTGGTAAACTCAGAATGATAAAAAGAAAACTATCAAATGTTACAAGAAAAAAATCACAAAAGATAACAAGTCTCAAACCTCTTTTTCTCCAGGAATGTAACTAAGTATTAACTGTTCTGTAAATTCTTGTAACTACAAAGACCCTGATAATATGTGGATTCAGGCAAGAGAACTTTTCTACCAATCCTTCATCATCAATCATCCAGAATCACACAAAAGCTGAATCACAAAATGTACAACCGGAACACATCTTCAGCTTCTCATTGGACACAAGACTGCTTCAGTTATCTGGTGGCCTGTATCCCAAACTAACAATGAAGGAGTCATCAGGTATTTAAAAACCACAAAGACTTTATGGAACTGATGTGAACTGGTGTTAATCCCTACTTCTTCCCACAAATGGAGATCATAGGTACACATCACATTTAATTATTTCACAAGAATAAGCAAAGTAAGTTCTAAAATTGCTGTAACATGGTAAAGTTTAAACAGCTACAACTATTGAAGACGGTGCAGTAAATACTGCAAAAGAAAGTCTTATCCCTGTGGATGAAAGATACATGACAATTCTCTAACACATTTTATGATACAACATAGCATCATTGCTGGCACTGGGTCCCAACCAAACCAATGATCTTTGTTTTTTCTGCTGGAGGCTGGGAGAAAAAAAGCAGTTATTCAAGTCTTCATTATTATTTTCATTTTAGAAAAGAATTTTCTCTCAACAATTTCCAAAGGATCAAGTGTAATAAATGTGAATTATATGCTGATTTTGAAGGATTATGTGCCAGGCACCTTAGCAAACACTTTTATGTAATGAATTTAACTCACACAATCTTAAAAATGAGAGGCAGCTTTTATTATCCCCTCTTGACAGCTGAAGGGAAGGATGCTTACACAAATTAAATAGTTATCCTGAGACCACCCAACAGGTGAATAGTTGAGTTAAAATTATAACCTGCATGACTCTAGAACCCAGATTTGAAACCTCTGACACTTCACTCTGACATCACACTCAACAAAGAACATGTCTGTGACTAGATGTGTGGGGTTTTCCCCACACCAAGCAGCTCTGCCACAGCAGGTTGGTGTGTGGCTGTTCACCTTGACTCTCACACTACCTGGAGACAGCACCAGATCTAACCAGTGAAGGGCTACGTGTCCCACCACTACCGCAGATTCAATGCCAATCAAAAACCCTAGGTTGTCACCTGCCTTTCTGACAGATGGATGATAAATCAGAGTCCTATAAGCCTCTCCTTGAATCCCATAATTTTCCCAGATGTGTCACAGAATTCAGGTAAATACTTTATTTATATTTACAGGTTTATGATGAAGGCTATGGGTAAACATCTAGAAGAAAGAGATGCATAGGGCAAGGACATGGATCTTCCATGCCTTGTCTGGATACAACACCCTTCCTGTATCCCACGTTTATTTAAAAATTGGAAAATGGAGCTAGAGTAGTGCCTCAGTGGTTATGGTGCTTGCCTGGCATGTGTGAGTATGAGAGTTCAAACCTCAGCACCACATACACAATGAAGTGTTGGAGCAACAAAAACCACATGAAAAACTAAATGAAAAGTAAATAAAATTGATTCTCTTCTCTCTCTCTCTTTAAAAAAAGTAAAATAAAAAATTGGAAAATCTCTGTGCCTCATAGTTCAGGGGTTATTATAGAGGCTTTATAATGATCAATTACTAAATCAATCTCCAGGCCCTTTCCTCTTCCTAAAGCTGAAAGTTCCAAGTCACGCCTTGGTCTTAAAGAAGACCAGTTGCAACCCTTCCCCTCACAGTCATCTAAGAGTTATGTCATTAGGACAAAAGACATTATCACCCGCTGGGAAATCCCAAGGAAACATGGATCAAGGATCAAATATTAGAATAAGCATGCTATTGCTTAGGAAATTACAAAGATTTAGAATCATTGTGCCAGGTATAAATACTAAAATACATACTTCTTATTATAAATCACAATATAATACGAAGAAAAACAACACAAAAGTGATCTTATTTGCCTGTGTCATAAGTTGCACATGTTACCACAATTAAAACATTATTTGGTATTATTAGAAGCAGACAATATTATTTTTAACTATTTACAATAGCTATAACACTCTGTTGTCACCTTCTATTTAATTAAAATACCATCTGGATTCTGGAGGTAAGCAATTAAAAAATTTCACAAAAATGAAAGGTTACCTAATTATGGTGGTGATTTAAAAGAAAGAAGAAAGGAGGAGAAAAGTAAGGGGAAAGAGCAAGAGAGAAAAAAGGAAATGCTGCAGTATATGCTGACCCTGTGTGGATGCTAATATCCATTCTAAATTCACTCTGCAATTCCCTTCTCTTCTATGGATTACTTCTTCACTCTATAAGTCAAAACACTTCATTCTGCACACCAAGAGCATTACAAATGGGGCTCTCATGGCAAAGCTGATTAATAGACATACTCAATATCCTTCCAAGAGACTGAATATTTTTTTAATCTCTAGGATAAAGATTTTAAATGTCACTTTTCTCATTGCTGTATGACTTACATGTTTTAAAATTCACCCCTCATTCCACTAAGGATTGTACCAGAGCTTGCTGATCAAGGAAAGACATCATTCTTAATAGTTTTCTAAATCTTGACAATTTATACTTAAAAACGGTTCTTTGGAAATGTTAGTATCATGTCTAGAACCGATTCTGCTCTAATGCTATGAAAATGGAATGATTTCACTTATAATTTTTTTTTCTTTTTAACCCTGGAAACTTTACAAGGAAGCACTTTAAATAAGAACATGTTATAAATGAACCTCAAACCAAGCAAATGAAATTTGTTTTGTGTTGTCAAGTTGAAGAGAACCCAAGAGATTTTTTTTTTGATGTTTTGGCAAATTAAAAATCCAGACAACGGTCCAAGTTCACTGCATTGCATTCAGGCATGATCAAATAGTGCTCTTACGTTCTGGAGCAGTGGCCCCTTGGGACGTGAGTGCCATCTCTTTTGCAGCAATGTGCCCCTTGACTGAACTATGAATATTCAAGGATAGAAAAGGCTGTGCTTCTCTCCCTCCAGAAAATGACTTTTGGGAGAGTGATAACGTGTCCTTTGACCGATGTTGCAATGACTCTAGTGCATCACTGTATCATACCTCGGTAATTCTGACAGATGGCCTTGAGGATGCGATGTCCCAGGCCACATTTTCCATGATCAGGAATACAGATCCCTTCCAATGCCAGCCATTGATAGCACGTTGGATCTTCACAAGGAACAGATTCCACCAAATGAGGGCAGTGCCCTGCAGACCCCGTGGGTTCCATGAGGACATGGCGCTGCCTCATTCTAAATCCTGAAATAAAAAGGGACAGAAGTTTCACAGGATTCCACTCATCTGACCATGGCAAAGACGCAGCTGCTAGCTGAGAGATGAGACTTTTATGTAAAGTACAGATAGCACTATAGCATATGTCATCTTGATGTGTTTTATTTTGTGGTAAGAGAAAAGATAAGAAGTTGAAAGGAAAAAAGAAAATGGAAAAGAATGAGGCAGAAAATCTCACATCCATGAGTGTATAACCTAGAAATCAGAGAGGTCATGTGTATTCAAATGAGATAACGAATAGAATATGTCCAAAGGTTTAAATAAACCAGCAAAATAAATGAAGACTGAGAAAGTACCTTATCACATGTAAATCCACATTTTCTTTCTGCTTATTTTTTTTTAACATTCTTGTTATTCTGCACTACAGTGAAATGCATCTACACTTTGGCATGTCCCTTTCTTGCCTTGAGATGGCCCTGTATTGCATCCCTGAGATTTCCACATCAGCCTGGCCTGTGAAGACAGCATCTCTTTGGACTTCATTCTCCAACTTAACTAAACATGGGTCCTTGGATTATTATTCAGTTAAAAAAACATATATAAGTCTACAGCCTCAAATTTCCACCAGTCAGAGACCATAATAAGGATATAGGTGTGTTTTACATTTATGTCCTTTCGGAGCTTCAGTCACAAACTCAACAACAATAAGAGTCAAGCAGTTACACATGAGTGGAAATGGATCAGCCTAAGAACTGAAGAGAGTGACGGTGTCTATAATTTGTTTTACAATGTTGTTTTTCAGCTTCCGTTGACTGTACCATGAGAAAATGTGGACCTTTGGTTAATAGATCTTTTGATTTTGTGTGAGAACCAGAAGTATCAGTTATGCTCTGTTTTTATTTGAAATATTTCTGGTTTTAAATAATGTAAACAAATTCACATAAAACAGTAACAACAAAGTGATCTTAAAAAGAAGGACCAAGAACCAGATTAAATCCTCCAGCCATCATAATATGTCACTTTTAAAGGCTATGCCTACTTCCCACAGATCTCATATATTATCCTCTGTTATTTCCAATGCAAATTCAAACAATTTAATTTATTTAATTTCGTGTTTATTTCATGAATAGAATCTGTTGCATAAAAATACTTTAAGGAATTATCCGTTATATATTCCCTTAGTATGATAATTATAGTTTTGATAAGATAAAGAAAACTGAAATCTCAAAATGAGACACTCCACTATTCCTCCCACAAAGCAAGGGAGGACAAATCAGGGGGCATGAGAGGTAACAAAGCTGTCTAATGTTTTTGTCCCGATGAGTATAGTCAAGGAAAGACTGGCTCTTTCTAAGTAGTACAGCCAAGGAGGCTAGCATACAACAGACATGTGGTTTTAGGACACAAGAGGAAGCTTGCTTAGGATAGCACAAAGCTGGGAAATAAACAATCACAAGTGTTTTATTTGAGTTCTTCTGATCTAGGACAACCCATAAAAGAGACTCTTAGACTCCTACTTCAAGAACTAACTAGGGTACCCACATGGTGATTCAGCGGTTGGAGTGCTGACCTTTCAGGCACAGGGACCCAGGTTCAAATCCCAGTACCACACACACAACTAAGTGTATGAGAACCAAGGCCAGATGAAAAAAAAATAAATATAATTGATTCTAACTCACTCTCTCTTTCTCTCTTAAAAAAAAAATCAACCAGGTAAACAAAGGCATCATTCAGTCAATCCACAACCATATTCTCACAACACTGAAAATGTTAAGGTTAGGGGCAATTAAAGAAACAAAAAGGTGGATACTTCCCTCCTTCTTAACTCCAAGTCTATAATATTGTCTACCCAAAATAAAACTGTCAGAAAGGCTCAGCTCCCTCACTGGGACACCTCAAGAAGAGAGGTAAGGAACATACAGAGCTATACCACATTTGGTAAACATGAAGCAGCAATGCCCTCCATGCTGCTGTTGCCATAGAACCTGAATGACCTCTATTATCACATGTTAACTCATCCGATGTGTATTGATTGTCACAGGTGTACACTGGTTTAGTTTTATCTTTGAGCAAGACATGGTGTGGTCCTCATGATTTACACTATTTGAAAAGCAGCTCAGCATTGAACCCAGAAACTTAGCTGTCTCTATTGAGGAATTCCAAGTGTCCTATTCCTAGACCTTAATTCCATCAAGAGCCATGTGTAGCTTTCCTCTATAAATCACACTGCATCCATCTTATCATAAATCTATAGATTACATCTCCTCAGTCAATAAATTTTTTTAGTCTTCTATTTGCGCTGCCCTTGTCCTGACTCCAACTAGGATCAAATCATAGCACAAGCTAAGTATAAAACAAAAACCTTGGATTCTCTTGTTAGCACTTAACTTTAATCATGCACTGGCATTCATGCTTGCAACACACATCAGGCTTCCCCAGGTGTTTTGTTCTGAAAGATATACCAAGTGCACAGAGCCTGGGCCAGCCAAGCTCTTACTTCATTTACTGAATCCCATTTTCATCAGGTATTATCATTCAATAAATATTAACTACCATGTGCAGATGAAGAACAGAAAATGCATCTAATCCTTACTTGTGCATAATCAAACAAGTGGAAAGGGAATACATATTAAATATCCCTCTACTAAAACTGAGATAGCCACTTCACTTATATTACCCTAACTTAACAAATCCACCAAACTATTTTATGTTACCATTCCCATTTTAAAAATGGGGAAACTAAGACTAGTCTCTACCTTATTATTTCTTCAAAGGTACCTCAGTGATTACATGGATGGATATGAAACACACCACAGATCTTTTACCTCATAAAAGAGTATCAAAACTGGATCCTATATATGTTGTATTTTAGCTTCACTTCATAAAGTGAACCTAAAAACTACCACGACTCATTCTCTTAACCTAAAGTTGAGCAAACTAGTAGAATTTGAGGCACTAAGTAGGAAAGAGTTATAATAATTACTTCCTGACAGCAGATTCAGCTCATTTTTGGTGAAATTAATGGTAGTGAGGTTTTATATTTTCCTGTGGTCTGAAGACCTGTGGTTTACTGTATAATTCTGGAGATAATTTAGGGAGTGAATAATGGGTTGAAAAGAGAAAAGGAAAGAACAGATGGCAGAAGAGAGGTCAATGTTTTTTAATGGGAGCCTTGGAAGAATAAAAGGGGCTTTGGAGGCAGCATCCAGGTCTGAGGACCATATCTCTGCTGCGGTTTTTGAACAGAAGGGTCCTGATGAGCTTCCACAGAACTATCTGTGGGCAACACTGTGTTGCTACATTGACTCCAGTGGGATAGGATTGAAGAAATATCCAGCAGTTTAACCAAATGACAGAAGCTTATTCCACCTTCAACATTCCATTTGCTCTTTGTTTCTGGCAGCCCTGGACACGGATAACAACTCCGGTTAAAAGATTCTGAGCAGATTAAATCTCTGATTCTAAATCTTGACGTATCAACTACCATGTCTGCAGGGGTAGCATTTTCTAATATCATTATTGGTTTCCAGTCTGCTGTGATCACAGAAAATAAGCAGCAGGACCGACAGGGTGATGTCAGCACAAGAATTCTCAATCCTTAGAGTACAGGGGCACAGCCCGCAGCCAGTCTCAACCCAGAGACACAGAAAAGTAAACAATGAAAAACTATTTCTTGGCATGCATATTATTTGTGATAAAGCAAAGTGATTTTATAAGACTTCACACTAAAGGTGGAGCCTACCTACTGGACAAGGGTGGAAAATGAATATTTTCTATTATATAATGTCTAAGACGTGTCAATATTTTCTGACTTTACTGCATTTGCTAAATTCATTTGCTTCAGAACATTAGACTTCCTTCAAAAATAGTCACAACTTCTTTGTTTCAAAATGTCTTTTCCTGTGGGATTTTTAGGATTTTAGGTGCTATGATTGAGGAGGATATTCTATCAGAGGAGGAAGGAAGCCCTGAATTCCTATCACATAAGCATTTCTCCATTGTGATGTCACATAGAGAAACCACTACCAAACTTATCTCCTTCCTTCCTTCTTAAATGCTATGCTCCCCGCAAAACCTTTCACAGTGCTAGAGATAAATTCTATTGCCTCACATGCTAGGCAAGAGCCCTACCATTGGAGTCTATCTTCCAGATCTCAAATTCCTTCTTAGAAGGTTGACTTTCTAGAATTTGTCTAAAAGGGGCAAAGGTATTGAATATCAAGTATTTTTAAACATGTATCACATCTACACGCAGAGTTTACTCATCAGCATTTTTTAAGGCTAATTCTCTTTCATGTTTCTCTAATTACAACTTTCTGGGAATATCTCAAAGGTAAAATAATACAAGATAAAATCTGATCACATTTTTAATTCTTTTTTTATTAAGAAATTTAGTTATTGTACAATAAAAAATGCATCCAAAATAACAATGACATGTATATATTCTTAAAGAAGATTTACCCCTAGATCCCTCCCTACTCTCCCTTTCCCCTCCCCCAAAAGCCCCCTCCCCACCCTCCTTCCTGATACAAATCAATGACTGCCTTAGATTATATATTGCTATGTGTTTGCTGGGTCTAATACATGAGGTTGACTGATCAAATTTAAATTCCTCTAAAAGGTGTCCTTAGTATCACTCAACAAGTGCCAACCTGCTAAGCATTACTTCCAAGTCTGTCACCAACATGATAGAAGACTAGGAAGCCAGTGAACACATGGGCTGATTTTCTAATGTCCTCCTAATAGCTGACAGCCGCAAACCTCAAATGACATCTGATTGAAGGGTATGTAAGAAGGAGAGTCACACAAAGATAATTGCTATAATAACTAATGTCTTAGGTAATAAAACATTTCCTACTTTCCCATTCATTTGTACTATTTTTATTAAATGTGATCAAAAACCAACATAGCAAAAGAATAACATGATGGCTGGGAAAAACTCACAAGGAAAAAATGGAGGTCTTAAGGATATCCAACTTTCCCTAATTATTTTCTTGCTAGTGTTTGCTTGTTTTTCTCTCTCTCAAGAACTCTACCTTTCTCTGTAGATACAAATATAAATATATAGAGAATGCATATATATATATTTTTAAAACAACATGCATATGTAAATATATATGTATCTCCATGAAAATTAGTGTAGGGAAATTAGGAATATATGATGTCTTAGATTTCTGCCAGTGGGGTCACTGCATTTCTCTGGAGGAGGGAATTCTGATGTGAAGGTAAACACTTCATTGACATTCCAGAGCTTTGCAATATCTAATGCATTAGCCTGAGCACCCCATACTCTAAGGAATTCAAAACTACAATTAGTGTGTGCCTCTCAGTGGTTCTGATGTAACCCAGGCAGGATTACCAGATAGCAAGGGAGACTGAGAAGCTGTCGAGCTCATGCACATAAGTCAGTAGAAATAACAATACGATTACTTACTGTCATCATAACATGCTTGGACTCCTTGTAGGCACAGAATCATTCCCCTAGAGGGAAAACACCATTCTTTATTTTTCCCAAGAGGGATTACAGGCAGGTAGACCTGTCGGGTTTTAGCAAGACTTTAAAAAGCAACATTCTCTCAGCTTTATGGAGGCATTTTAAAATAGCTAACTCTCAGATCTGAATGGCAGTCATCGAGCCTCATAGTCTCTCCTGTCTGTGATAACGACTTAGGGCTGAGGGTAAGTCATTTGTCCTCACTGTGGCCCTATGATACAGGAATGGAGTCTCATCAGTTCCAACATTCTCCTAATAATTCCCTAAGTCCCAGAAGCCACTAACACCTTTGGGTGAGAGCTTCCAACGTCTCCACCCTTACCTTGTGCCCCAAAGTCTGAGCATCTGAAGGAAAAAAAAAAACTGTTTGGAGAAAAAAATACATACCCTAGTAACCTGATCCTCTCAAGCTGGCCCTCACAACCCTTTCCCCTCCCATAACTACTGTCTCCTGTCCCTTTTCTTCTATACTATACCTGCGCTTAGCCCCATCCCAGCCCCATTCCTTATCTCCTACTGCAGCTCTAGGATCTGCTCTCAAGGGCAATGCCTCACCTTGGCTAATGTGGAGCAAGAGGCAGCTGGCTTCTCCTCAAGGCTGGATTCAGACTTGTTTAGGCTTATGGAGGAAATCAACTAATGATGCCTAGCGTTTGACGCAACTGTGGACTGTGTTGAAGGGAATCCAGTTCTTTTTGCTGGTTTGGCCATTACTAAATCACTGCAGGATTTTACACAAATTGCTTCACTTTTCTCTATACTTCAGTTTTGGCATTTTATGAAGAATTGCATCCTCAAAGAGCCTAAATGCTAATGCAAGACGGGTGGTTTATTAGTTATCTATGGCGGCCATATGAAACACCATGAGCTGGTTAACTTAAAAATCACAGATACACATTGTCTCCAAATTCTAAGGCTAGAAACCTGAAATCACGGTGTCACTGAGGACATGAACCTTCGGAAGCCTTTAGGGGATTGGTCCCATGCCCTCTCCTAGCTTCTGGTGGTTGCTGGCAATTCTTGGGATCCCATGTCGTATGGAGGAATCATTCCCAATGTTTGTCACCCTCTTCGTATGGTGTTCTTTTGTCATCTTCTGTGTCTTTACCTCCTCACATGTCACTTGCCTCTCTCAACACGTTTATAACCGAATGTCCCTTGGAACAGTACCTATCCTACTCTAGTATAATCTCATTTTAAATAGAATACATCTGCAGTGACCTATTACCAAATATTATCACAAGCACACATAAACAGGGATTAGGATGGGAACACATCCTCTGGGGGACACAATTCAACCTCCAAAGGTGTTGTCTTATGAATGACGGATAAATGTGCATTTTTAGGTGTTAACTTAAATAGCAGGGGAATGAGGGCCACTGAGGATCAAGTTTGGCATAAAGCCAACTTGGAATAAAACAGAAAGCCAAGAGTTTCCCCAGCTAATTTACAGGGACTAGTTCTGAGTTATGCGGAATAGAAAGACTGAAAAAATACTTAAAATACTAGTTTTCTACAGGGTTTGGTAAAAATTTGGGTTCAAATGACTAAGGATACAATACAGAATTAGGAAAAGGAGCACTCTGTAAATTTCTGCAGTGCTACTATGAGGCAGAACAAAGGGGACGGTGCATTTAATAAATGTCTACTTAATCATCATTGGAATATTAAGTGCGGCCCCCAGAATTGCTTCTACCTGTTTACAGTGTGTTTGAGCGAGCCACCTCTCCCATCTCCATTCTCAGGGTGTGAGGCTGTGTGCAGGTGTACCTCTCCAGTCTCCAGGCCTCAGACTTGGTCACCTAAGCCCCATGCTCTTGTCAGGGTCAATAGTTCAGAAATGAGCACATGACACAAAGCAGCCAGAGTGTCACTTCCAGGACTCTTCTCAGAACCACTGAGAGGACATTTCTTACTACTTATTTATTATCTAAAATATAAACAGTACAGATATTCACTCTATGAAAAGGGCCTGACCTAAATTGAATCTTATGCAGACAGAGTAGAACAGAGAGAGGGAGAGGCAGAGAACTATAAAGGTAAAGAGAGAATGAGAGGAAGACTGATACCAGCTCACTGTGTTTATTCTTCACTTTGGGATGCAGGTCAGCTGCCCCTTCTATGTTCACCTATATGAGCTAATAAAGTCTCTAGTTTAGCTTAACACAGTATGAATCAGATTTCTATACCTCATAGCCAAAGGCACAGCGAGTAATATAGAGCCCACTTGGCCTGGTGTGAGTTCTACAGATTTGAAAACAAGGAAAGTAGGATTCCATATCACAAAGTTGTACCTGCACAAATGGCCATGGCTGAGGGTGGGGAGCCTCAAACTGGTCTCACACAATTTTCTAGATTGTGACTTTAAACACAGGTTGGACACAGAAGCACGGGTTCTAAGAACATGGAACTCCCTGAAGAATTTCATACTCAAGTACAAGAGATTTACAAGGTCAGATTATGCATGTGTAGACCATAAGGCCACGAACTTTAATACTTATGTGGTCTTATCTGTCCATAAATTAAAGTGACCTGGGGGAAAATCTGATTACATGTCAAAGAAACTAGCAGCAGGAGCTTCCCTGTCCCCACGTTCCATTGAGACCCATACTTCTATGTTTGATAAAAGAAAATGTGCTTCCTCGTGCTCAAAATTCAACATGCATGTTCCTCTCTGCCTTACAGAAAGTGTCCAAATGAAGTGAAAAGCCTGGGGACAGGGGATGTGAAGCTGAGTATACAAGTTTGTACTTGGGAGCACTTCAGGGGTGACTAAGTGAGGGTTTTCAAGTGGGTGGGTATGAAGTTGTGTGGAGGGAGCAGGGAACTACAGGATTGCAGCACTGAGCCCCGAGATCCTTCTTTGCATGTAAAATACTCAGGATTATTGTTCAGCATACGGCCCAACTTCTGGAATGTCCTGCATCTCCTTTCTCTTAGTAAAGAGACTACTACTTCTTAGTACTAGCATTTAAGAGAATACAAGATCAATAAAAACAAAAAGGTCAATGAAAGACAAGAAGTTTCCAACAACGGAGACAAAAGATGGAGATGTGCAATTTAACCAAAACTAAGGAAAACCAGGCTACAAAGGTCCACAAAATCAAGGAGGCACAGAAAGTTTGAGGAATTTACTAAGTTTCAGGAAAATATTGAAAAGTACACAACACACATGCTGCTTCTTTTAAGAACATAAAATTCAATCAAATGTTAAATGTGGAAGTCTAAAAATGAATAAATTACTAATCAAAACAGTTAGCTTCTAATTTCATTATAGAAATCTCATCTCATTTCCTCAGCGTAACCTTTATATATTAAAAAATAAGTTCTAACTGAATGGCAGGCACTTCATCAGCTCTCACCTTAACTGGAAAGTCAATCAAGGTTGGATTCTAGGCTCCACAGAAATGTCCCCAGCTACCTCCCTGAATGGCATCAGGCTTGACCAAGCTATCTAAGTTTTAGAAACAAATATTGTCTTATGCAGGCTTAATCAGCTACTTAGCTAGCAGAATAAATGTGTGTACACTAGAAGTAAATGGAGCACGCCCAGCAAGGCACTCACCTTTTCTCCCCTGAGGATCACGGCAGTTTTCATGGATGCACGGGCCCCAGGCTGACCAGGAAGATACTATGCAGTCCGTAGAGCAAGGGACACTGCAAAGCTGAGAGACCGAGGGGGCAGGTCCCAAACATAATGTAGTTTCCACAGGTCGAGAGACTGAAGGACAAAAAAAACAATGGCCCATGTCACATACCCTGGATATCCCTAGGAGTTCCTCTGTCTTTATCTGTGTCTTTATATGCTTTGCTCACATTAGTTTTATGGTAATGAAAAGTATACACAAAATAAAATGTCAATGCTCTCCAATACCCATTGCTTAGCTCCATATTATTAGTATTTGGAGTTAGGAAAGGAAAAGAACACAATGATAAAGGACAGGCACTTGAGATTCCTGCGTTGTACAGTATTCCCTGAGAACACAAGAGAGCATTGGCAATACCATAGATACAAATTATCCAGAGTTATGATTTAAAACAAAATTAAATGGCTTTGTGAAGTTTCAAGATGAGTCTATCTGGACTATATAAATGATTGGATCACTGTGGAAAAAAATCAAAATTGAACCCCTGAGGTGCAGTGTTTAGCATAACCAATCTACTGCTGTGACTCCCTGGAGGGGTGGTACTGGCGAAGACACAGAAGAAAAATGATTCTTAGAATAAGAAAAATTGGGCTCTGTGACTGCAGACCTGGCTGGTGGAAATCAGTTTCATTAGTGAGGCTGCCCAGAGGTGCAGGTCTCCTCCTAGAGAAGGACAAAACTAGGCACTTCCTGCTCTTCCTGGTGTGTAACTGTACCTGGACTAGGACCAGAGCTTGTTCCTTAAGGATGCAGTAACTAGAATCTGTCCCACAGTGATTTTCACTAAGTGTCCTCTGTATGCAGACCTACTCTGGATACCACAAGAATGCACAAATGAAGAAGACACCATTCATTCTGATCCTTTTGGTCATTACAACAGAGTTGGGGCCCTTGACAATAACATACTAAAGAATAGCTACAGACAGAACCAAGTACTCCTACACAGAGTGATCACATGTTAAAAGGATTTGGGACAATCCTGAGCTTGTGAGAAAATGGTTTAAGTCCAGAAGATTTTCTTTTATAGAGTGGTTTGTACAATTGCCTGAATATTTTCTATATATCTTTTCTATCCACAGCAATGGATTATAAATATCTCAAAGGTGGAAACTAGCTGAGAGGATTGGGTAGTAAATCAGACCATCTACTCTACTTCTCCATCCTTTCCATGTGTGAAAGAGTCAAATCTGGTAAAAGTGGAAATCAATCACATCTCTGACTAGCAGAACATGGAACAAACACTAAACTAAGAGCAAAATAAAATCACACTATGATGAAAAAGTTAAAACCTATGGGAGGGGGGAATGTGTATCTAATGAAAAATAAGGAAGCTTGAATTGCTTATGAAGGTGAACAAAACAAAGAGGTTGTGAGAAAAAATAATGTTTTGTTTGCAATTAATTCTTGTTAAAGTTTACCGAAAGGATTTAACCTGACTTAATATGAAAGGCAAGGGCAAAGCAAGATTGCCAATATAAATGCTAAAGTTTGCATGCAATATAGAGTGGACAGAGAAAGGAAGAGAGAACAGGTATTAGGGGAAAGCAAAACAGAATCAGTTAGGAGGATGAGCAGAGGAGATGATGAAACAAAGATTGTTCAGGAAACAACATGGGATATAGAGGCCACAATGATCAGAACTGGGGATGTACCTAGGAGGCCAATAAAGAAAAGCCTGAAAAATGGTGAAAGAATTTATCATTATCTCCCCAAGAGTGAGCAAAATAAGCCAATCAAAATGGTCTTTCAGGGGCTGGAGCAGTTGCTCAGTGGTTATATCACCTCCCTGGCATATGCAAGAACATGGGTTTGAATCCCAGCAACACATACACAATGAAGCATCAGAGCAAGGAAAACCACATTAAAACTAAATAAAATTGATTCTTTCTCTCTTCTCAGTACCTCTCTCTTTAGAAAAAAAAAAAGATAGTGTTTCATTGAGTAGTCCATTCATTTCAAGACGCTGGCCATTCATCTAAAGCAGACACTCTTGGGTGGTGTTTGTTTTCAAGAACCTCTCAGTCTAAAAGTGTAAGTCAAGTAGGATATTAACAGAGGTGCCATGGTTTGGATCTTAAAAGCCACCCAAAAGCTCATGTGTTGAAGACCTGGTGTTTAGCTCATGGCATGACTACAGAAGGTGAAACCTCATTAGAGGAAGTACATTCATTCGGAGCATGCCCTCAAAGGGGATATTGAGACCCTAGCCCATTCTTCTCTTTGCTTCCTGGCCACCATGAGATTAATGGTTTTGCTATCAGATACACTGACCACAATGATGTTCTGCCTTGCTACGAGCCCAGAGCCAAAGGGTGAATCAACCATAAACTGAATCCTTTACCAAAATAAAGCTTTCTTCCCTGTAAGTTGATTACATCAGGTATTTTGTTTTTAAGAAAAGAGCCAGTAGAATAAGAGGAATCTGAGCATCCTGTGCAGAGAAAAGTGCAAGCTGAATGTCTGATGGCAGGAGTGTGTTTGGGATTATTCCCAAGTATTTTAGCATGCGTTCTCAGAAGCTCAACCTTCAGTTCCACAAGCAAAACCTGATACTGACGGGAAAGGAAGTTGTACATTTCATTTGACCAATCTAATTATTTAATAAGCTTTTATTAGGCCTGCCAGGTTCTGGTATAGCCATCTTAAGAAAATTAATTTAACATGAATGACTTCTCTTTGAGATATATAGTTATGATCTCTAATTTTAAAATGAAAAAAACCTGAAGCACTGAAATGGTAAGTCCCTTCCCCAACTTCCCAGCTAGTAAATGTTGGAGCTGGGATGTAAAGCCAGGCAGCCAAGCTCCAGACTCGGTGCTCTTCATGATGTGACTTACTGCATGTCTTCATCATTGCTCATTCAACTTGCATTGCTTAAGTACCTGCCATGTGCAGCACACTTCTTCAGGTAGCCCTGAACTAACCTAACTTTCACTCATCTTCTCTTGCCCATGTTTCTCAAGAATACCTATTGAATATGCTAGGAAGAACATCCTGAAATAAAAGGGAAACTGGCCACAACAACCAAGACTCTACTTCAATCCCCCTAGAGCAAGATATTCTTCAACACGTTAACCTAGAATGTCATGTATTCCCCAAGGTACGAAACCCAGCATGGGCGACTCTCTGCTATCCCTCATTTGCCACCCAAGCAGAGTATACACAGTTGAGAATACATCCATGTGGGTAGCTACCTGGACTTTCGTGGATTGGTTCATAATAAATATAGGGCTTCTGTCATCCTTGCTGAGTAATAAATTTGCTTTATGCAACCTGTTGTATATGAGTCAGCTCCATTTCACTGGACTCCAACAAGATGGTAATCAGTGCACAGTGACCTGCTTCATACCATGTGTTAACATATTAACACTGAGCTAGGGGCAAATCCACAATACTGAATAAAGCAGACAGATAAGTTCCCTGCCCTAGTGGAGCCCATATTCCAGCATGGGTTATTACTACTCACAAGTGAGTCCAGGATCCCCAACAAGATAAGGAAGCTGTACTGCTGCCTCTCTTTCCCTTGCCCTTTAATACTTAGACTTTAACTGTATGTTGATCAATGCTGAGAAGACACCAACCTCTGAACTCCAAGACCCAGAAGTTAGATGCTGCCACAATCTCTGCACCTGAGGCTGGGCCCTGTAGTTGAAACTACCCAATCCACAAGCCAGAGCCACTCCTAGGTACTTGTTAGGCTCACATTCAGTCTCATTTGAAGCCCCCTGAATGTTGGAGCAGGAAAGACACTTCTGGGCAGCAGTGCATTTGGGAACAGACTGGGGAACATTTCCTGAAGCTACATTTATACAGGACACTTTGTCTATACTGATATTATGCTTATTTGGTCTATGTTTTGGAGGGTAGCTAAGGAATATTAGGGTATGTGAGATTAAGTCCCTCTTTCTGCTGATGGACATTTACCTGTCAATTAGACTGTTGGGCATTGCAGCTAATGCCATTCCTGATTTGAAAGTAGGGAGTAACATTGTATCCTAAAAAAGAATAGGGAGGGATATCTTTGGGGACTACTAAATGACATTATTAGAGGCACAGGGGTATGAGTGAAGCCATTTGTCAGAGAAGTCATGTCTCTTCAGTGTCTTCTGTGTTCATGGACTATGGATCTTAATCCATATCAATAAATTATCCCTGTCCCTGGCGGCACATCTAAGATGCTTCATCTAGGCACTGAATCAATGTGCTGTGGTCAAACTATCTTTATCACAGACCCCTGTCCCATCCCAGCTCCAGGCTACATTTGCTCTAGAAATAAATCATGAGTAAGTCACAAAGCACTTACCATTGTCAAGCTGCCCTTTACCTAGGGGATCATCTTTCTGAGAATAATGAATGGAGAGTATTTCTACACCTATTGACTATTAGCACTGGGAGAGAGCTTTAGAGCTAGTTCAGTTTAACTACTCAATTTTACTGAAAAACTAAGCTTCAAAGACTTAGGATAGCTTTCCCATGTTCTCTCAGAAAGTACGTAGCAAAGCAAGATCTGAGCCTTGTCCCCAGTAGCTCAGCGTAGTTGGGTGTTCCATATAGCATACTCTTTATTGAGTCTTCATCTCTCCCTGCCAAAACTTCAGTCATGTTTGTTGTAAGAAGTCCTGTTTTATCTATTCACTTGCACTCTATTTTCCAAAATTACCAAAATTAATTTATTTATATTAATTAATTCTGTCTTCTATAATACCATGAATCCCTGCTCAATCGGTACAACTACTGAGTACAGGTCAGACTGTTCACCTATCTCCAATTGCCTTTCTGACCCTGTCACCTCAAAGTTTTCTACTATTCCTGCATTGACCAATTGCTGGACTAGATAAGCAATTATCTGAGTTCCTATGAGTGATTTAGGTTTTATATGCAGCAATGTCCCTTCCCTTATAGACTTCTCATGGTCACAAAATATTAAACCACTAAAATAACTCATAATTTGAATAAATTCAGATCACTGTGCAGTAGCATCTTTCTTTCTAAATGTTAAGAAATATATTACAATATATGATTGCTCAATTTGTAACAGTCATTAATATTTTGGATATTTTAGGGCCTAACCTGAAATTTTTCATTTATAATATGAAATGATTAAGTTGACCTGCCTTAAAAGAAATGTTGAAGTCTGGTACCAATGATTGCAAAATCGCCTTGAATAATGAATGACTCAATGAACAGAATGTTAATTAACAGGGACAAAATATGCTGGGTAGGTGATATGTTCAATGTTGAAAATATATAATACTGTTTTTAATTCTATAAATGGACAGTTCATGATTTTTCCTTAAGGATAAAGTGATTTCAGATAGGCACACAAATTCAAACTAACTGAACTGTAATTAAGAAGAAAAATGCCTGTTGTGATCATTAGCACAACTGCCACGGTAAATAAAAATGAGAAGTTTCACATTTTATTATTTGAAATTAAATCAAGCTGTAATTCAAACTAAACTGCATTACCAAAGTTATGTTGCCAAACATTCAAGAAGAGTAAACCATTTCTACTCCTACTGAAAGACATTTGTAAGATCTAATATATTTATGATTTTTAACTCCTCAAAAAGAAATTAAAATGAATCTGGACCATAATATTATTCAGTTAGTTTTAATAAATACATGTGTATCTCTTTTTAGTTTATACACTATGAGTCATATTTGCTTAAAGCAAAAAAGAGTTAATACAGGAGTCAGGGTACTTTCCTTTCTTATTTCTTAGTATATCTTTCACTGAATGAAAAATCAAGTCTGTTTTTCAAATTCAGAAAGTGTTCGAGGTAATTTTTTCATGGCATAATGGAACTCATATTTTCTTAAGGACAGAAAGAAATTTCGTCAAGATGGTTGAGGAATTAATCACAGATACTGAACTCTCCCTCCTCAGCATTTTCAAGGAGATAGAAATGAAAAGAAATAAAGGTAATGATACTTCCTGAGAGCCTCCAAAACCTATATTACTGTGCCTGTTTTTCTATACTAGGGGGGCCTAACTAATTCTACAAATAAAACCTATTTTCAGGATTTTCCATAAGATATTTGATTTCACAACTAACATCAACCTCCACAAGTAAGTTAGACAGAGAAGTTATATTCATTTGAATTTTTCAAATCAAATGCAGGCACTGTAAGCCCAAAGGAAATCCTCACTCAAGGATTCAGGATGCCCTCTTTCAGTGGGTTCTCCAAGAAACAGACAAATTAGAAGCAGCAATTGCTCACATTTAATTCAAAACTAATGAAAGAGCCTACTTATGTAAAAATGCTGCTTTCCAAATGATTTTTGAGAAGCAATATTGCCTCTGACATATTCATTTAGGGAGTACACTGACTTGGCAGAAACTCAATCCACCTCCTGCTCAAATAAATAGGCCTCTTCTACAGACTGAAGGAGTCAACTGAGTGAAGGGGAAAGATAAATAATATTACAATTTTAACAATAATGCTGTTTTCCTTCATGAAGTTTCATGCATTATTTCAGTTGCCTTTTGCTACTGGGATTTGAAATACTTTATCATTTTTTTTAACGTAGTGGATAGCATAAAAGCCAATCTGTCTTCTTTAGCTTACAGTCAGCTGAAAGAATTAAATCACAACTCATCCTATTATACTTAATAAAACTTAATTTTAGCCACATTGTGAATCTCTTGGCAAAGTTCTGCACAATAACAATTTGGCAAGAGGTGTGTATGTGTACATATACACCAGATTTAATACCTAAATATAATTCCTGCAATTAGAAATAATTATGTGAAATTGGACACATTTCAAAATGTGTCCAAATTTCATTCATTTCATACAGCCAATTAGAAAATGCCTATCAACTACTGAATTCCCTATGGTACTGAGTAACAGCATTACACACAAATATGGAAAAACAATGTTCACAATAAAAATGAAGTCCAAATAAATGAAGTATGCATACAATTTTACAAAGCAATCAGAATCAACAGCTAACAATTAGATGATTAAATAGGAAGCATTGTAGCATTAAGTCCTGTATTTATTTCTATTACCATGAATTGTTCCTTCTGGTTCTCCTTCAAAAAGTTCTTTCAGATTATTTCATGGACTTTCAGCTAAGGGCTAAAAGGAGCATATGGAGAGGGTGGGAAGAATAAGAACTGACCTGAATGGCATCTTTTACACTTCATAAAGGTAAAAATACGATTATTGATGAGTGAAGGGAAGAGAGGTAAGTGAGAGATGGAGAAGTGGTCAGGCAAAGAGAAAAAAGTGGAAAGACAGAGAGGCAGGTAAAAGAACACAGTTATCTCCAGAGATGTCAATGGCAGAAATATATAATGTCAGGGAAGTGTAGCTTTTAAAAAGGTTTTAGACCAAGAGTCCTTTTTATACTCAGCACTTTGAAAGCTGGAATTCATTTTCCACAGGAACAATGGCAAGAGCTAGATGAGAGCCAGTCTTCCCAGGAATGAACAAAATACCTATTTAATTGATTAATGTTAGTAACAATAGCTAATAAACACTGGCATCCCACTTGGTGCTAGGCACTGTGCTAAGCACTTGAATTCAATTTCTCATTTAATCTTCACAGCCACTGCGAGATAAGTGCAATTATCATTTCATTGAATATGCACTAACTGAGAGTAAATTGTTTGTCTAAAATGACAAGAATATTATGTGACAGATGCAGGTCCAGTGTACTTAACACCATGTATTTTTAACATTACAACAATGATTTTGAATTTATAATACAGAATATGATAGGAAAAAAACTTATTATGTCTGTAATTAGGAACAATAATGAACACTATATTTTCTTCCAAAAAATATTCTGAGTGTGTGATACTAGGGATTGGACTTGGGGCACTCTGTTATTATTTTTATTTTTAATTTTGAGATAGCATTTACTAAGTTCCGCGGGCTGACCTCAAACTCGTGATCCTCCTCCTTCAGTCTTTTGAGTGTGTGGGATTATAGGTGTGCACCACTTGCATTGCTCCAAAACAGCTATGAACTTGGGTAAAATTTAAAAAGCTAAGTTTAAAAATATCAACAGTAAATGCCAAATATCAAGAATATGTTAGTAAAGGAAGAGGAGGATCGAGGTGGATATTTTTGAGGTGATTCTGAAAGTTACTTATGATTGTTTCTAATTATTTAAGAGTCAGTAGATGAAACTGGCTTATAATTATTATTTTTCACTTTTAATAGAAAATGAAATTGATTAAACATGGCGTAATAAATCCCACTGTTACATGCAATTATAATGTAACAAGAAACAATAAAAATAATTTAAAGAATAAAATAAAATTTTGTTGTAGGACAATTCTTACAGATGTCCAGTGCCCACTATAAGACTTCTGGCTGCCCCTGAATTCTAGCTGAAAGTGCAAAGAATGGCCAAAGACTTCACTAAGGCAGCTTTGAGGAAGGGGTGGTCCCTGAGTACAAAGCTCACCTTCCATCAAATACAGATTTTATCACTAGGCAAAACTCTTTCCCACCATCAACTGATAAAGGAAAGAGGCAACATTTAAAATGCCCCTACAACAAAACAGGCAGGAACTGGAAGGAAGAAGGAATATTTTGAAAAACACAAAAACATGGTACAGATAAGAATTCTGTGAAGACGGAAAGGGAACGCGAAGAATATGTTAAGACAGAGGTTAAGGGAAACAGAAAAGCCCCAAGATTTTAGACTGAACATAAGATGTCCTGTTAGCCAATTCAGGGAGAATCTACCAAGACATACCTTCACCTGTGTTAGTTTAGAAAACAGGTATCGCAACCTGGGAATGTTAACTAATAGTTCCAAGAAGGGGAACTCTTTTTTTTTTTGTTGTTTTCTTTTGGTCTAGAGATTGGACCCAGGGCACATAATTACTGAGCCACAACCCCAGCCCATTTTGTTTATTTATTTTGAGACAGGGTCTTGCTAAGTTGCTTAGTGCCTCCCTAAGTTGCTGAGGCTGGCTTTGAACTTTTGATTCTCCTGCCTCAGCCTCCTGAGCCAATGGAATTATAGGCATGTCCATAACTATATGGACATAGTTAAATCTATATTCTTGAACAACACAATTCCCCAAGGCCACCACCACAAAATCCAATGTTTAAAGTTCTTCCTAAGTGTGTATGTGTGGGAGTGGGGCAAAGCTGGAGAGTGGGTAGGAGCGCTATGCAATGATTATTTCGGAAGTCCACAAAGAACTGAGTCTTTAAAGTAAATATGTACACTACCCTTATTTAAAAGAAGGAAAGAAAAACCTCTCTGTACTTTATGTTCTTGTTAGCATGTGCTACTTTAAATTTGCAAATCAATTTAGACTGAACAAGTTAATTCAACTTCAAAGGAAGGCTCATGGGACTCACCAGTAAGGACAAGAACAAGGGCTTCCATAACAATTTTTAAAATGGAGAATAATTCACTCTTTTGAATGAGGAACTAAATAATAAATTTTTATCAAAAAGGTGTAATTTTTACAAAATTTTCAAACCAAAGCCCCTGCTTTGCAAAGCTGGATGAAAGCTCCTTCCTTCGGGCCTATTCATTTATTTTAAGTCCTACTTTGTACAGCTCTTCAGTATGTCAAGGCCAATATCAGCAACTTCCAAGCTGTCTATACCAAAGAAACCTAACACAGAACTGAGTGAGAGCAGTGGGTCAGAACTGGGAACGAGGCAGCAAAGAGTCAAAAAGGATTCACACTTTTTCCAAATCTTTATGATTAGCAAGTTGGAGAGTCAATCTTCTGAATAATTTATAAAGCATAATTTTAAAAGGCCAATTGGCAAAATGTGTTAATTAAAAACCCATTAAACAGAGTCTGCTACTACCTGTGTGAACCTAGCAAATCTCTTAGCAACTGAGCTTCAATAAAATAAATAGATTAGAATATACAATGTTTCTCACCTTTGTTCATTATCTCCTCTCAAAGGAGTCTTTATAAACATTTTTTCCATAATGGTCTCCACCTCACTTGTGACATTTCTACAACACAGATATACTGTATTATCTACCTATATGAAGTATATTCATGCTTTAAATACAAAAGAAATATAAGATTTTGGGTTGGGGCTCTGGCTCAGAGATTACAGCACTTGCCTGGCATGCAAGAACATCCACGTTCAAACCCCAGCACCAAGTACACAACAAAGTGTTGGAGAAATGAAAGCCACATGAAAAACTAAATAAAATTGATTCTCTCTTTCTCTCTCACTGTCCCTCTCTCTCTTTAAAAAAAAAGTGTAAGATTTTATTTTACCCTAAGAATCAATTTTTGTCTCTTTGGGGGCTATTCTCCCTACACACACACTGACAACGCATGGGTGGAAACATCTACTGAATGTATGGTACGCTAAGCCATTTACAAATGCAACTTGATTGAATAAACCCCTAAGAAAAAGTGTAACTAATATCTTCAGTTTCCAATAAGAAAACTAAAGTCTAAAAATTTGTGCAAGCTTCTGTCATTTGTAAATGGTAGAGGCAAGACTCGAACTTGAAGAGCATGAGGTCAATTTCCCTCTTTACCATGGTATTATATTCCTTCAAACTAAGGATGGGAAGCTCTGAGATTCCAGCACATTTCCAAGAGAATGAGTTGAGAATCATCCTCTAACATGATGACAGTGCTTCTCAACAGACATGCTTTATTTGAAGTTAGAATACATATACTGATAATTTCACCGTAATGAGCAGGACACAGAATGTTAACTAGTGAGAGATGATGTTTTCTGGTAAAATTTTGAAGCGCATGGAGAATAAGGATAATAAACAACTAATAAGCTGCAGATTCTATCGATTATTTTTTAGCCTAAGTAACTGTCATGTTGCAAAAAGCTGGCTTTTTTTAAAGTTTCAGACTCTACCATTGCACACATATCAGAGCAAAATGATTTAAATGTTAAAAGATTGTAAGTGTCTCTTGAAATCTTACGTTTTATAAATAAAGCATAAAAATAATGAAACAATAATTATTTATTTTCAAATTGCACTTGGATAATCTCATATTAAAATGAGCATTAATACATTTCTAAGTTTGCAAACACAATTAAGCATTAATTCTGAAAGTGTCATTACACTTTTTATTAAAGGGCAGGTGAACTGAAGTTTTCAAGGTAATGCAGACTTTTTTTCAAAAAAAGGGAGACAGCTGTAACAATCATGTTATTATTTTTTGATTGTGGTGCTCTAACAAATACTGTTTTGTTTAAACCAATGAGGCTAAATATTAGACATGTTTATTATAACTATTTTGGGGGTTTGGTAAAACCTGATTGAGTAGTAGTCTTAGCTTTTCAGATAATATTTAGACTTTTGCAGCTCACAATCTTTACAGTAAAGAACTCTGCTTGACCTCAAAGTCAGGGAGCCTTCAGGGTCTCCCTAGGGGATACTGATGATGAAGCAACCCATCCAAGAGCCATCAGCACTGCTTACCTACAACCATCTTTCCTCCATTCTGGCCGGTCAGAACCCAAGCACAAAATGGACTCCTATTCAACTACTCATGCAGGGTGACAATGACTATGTTGAAAACAAGACAGGACCATATCCTGCCAACTACCATGGAATAGCCAGACTTAGATTAACATTATTAAAGGTAACCTCAGTCACCTTTCATCTAGAATTGTTATATATCTGTAATACTAAACGACCTGAGATTTACTGCTGTATTTTCAGAGGTGACACTTGCTTGGCACAAGGAGCTTTAGGTCTCAAAGAGTAACAACAGGGGGGCTGCAGCGGTGGCTCGGTGGTTATGGCGCTTGCAGGGCATGTGTGAGTACACGGGTTCAAACCCCAGCCATCCACGTACACAACTATGTGTCAGAGCAATGAAAGCCATGTGAAAAAGTCAATAAAATTGATTCTCTCTCCCTCTCTCTCTCACACACACACTGCCCTTCTCTTTTTTTTTTTTTTTTAAAAAAAAAGAGTAACAACAGGATCCTAAAGAAAGTGATAGCCTCGGTGGAATACCTTTGCCCACAGGAATGTGCTCCCGCCCAGAATCTTAGGATGGAGATCTTCATGACAACTTACGAACTATCTTGGTCTTACAGCTGAGAAAAATCAAGGCCTTGAGTGGTCTTCTGACTTGCCCAGGATTGACAAGTGAGTGTAAGAAATAGCCGCAACCTCCCTACCCAGATGATTAGTTCACACATTCATACTGCCTCTCATTCAAGACATATTCAAAACTAAAATTAAAATCCTTGATTTATCCAATGATATCCCAATTCCTCCTACACTTTTCACATCCACGCAGGGCATATTTCATCTCATAGATAATGATGTTCTTCTCTGTGAAACAACATTTCTTCCTTCCCCAATTATGTCGTAAAATCTCTGTTTTTAGGACTGGATCATTTACTTCTACCAGAGATCATTATAACCATGTTTTCAGCTACTCAAGTGCCTACGAACAAGAAATAAGCAAAACTTGCTTTTCTAAATAAGCTGTTTAAAACAAACATTGAATCCATGGTGAACGGCTCTGTGCACTGCGTAGATATTTGGACAGTAACATGTATACTAAGTTAGACCCCCTGCAACAGAATCCATAAGCAAAGATATTCTGTCCTGCTCACCTTGTGAAATTCAGCCCCTTCTAATTCTGACAAGTAGACACTCAACATTCAACACATAATGGATTCAATATTCTCATTTGAATTCAGTCCAAACTCAGATAAAAAGACGGAGTTGGCAGGAGGCGGCTGAAGCAGTGGCTCTGCAGTTATGGAGTTTGCCTGCCATGCACAAGTGCGTGAATTCAAACCCCGCATCACATACACAAGGAAGTTAGAACAATAAAGGCCACGTGAAAAACTATATAAAGTTGATTCTCTCTTCATATCTCTCTCATTGTCCCCTCTTTAAAATAAAAAAAAAGTTGGGGAATATGACAGCAAAGATGTACTGTACATATGAACAAATATGAAGATGTCTGGAAATCCTGATGGACAGAGTCCCACATATGGCAGTATGGGTTGGACCTGCAAACTTCACCTCATCATGGAGATAATCAGTTGCTGATATCCAGCCCACTCTCTTGCCAAGATGCACCTTTAGTTTGTGCCCAGAGATGCATCTCTTTCTAATACTTCCATCCAGAAGGGACACTTTTTCTCATTCAACAGCTGACGCATGTATGCTGCCAATGGCCATTTCCATTGCAGAGTCAGACTGATTTAAAAGTTCCGTCCCCTATAGGCATGAGTTGGGACTTATTTTAAAGTAAATCTGAAGCTTTTTTTTTTTTAAAGAGAAAGGGAAGAGAGAAAGAGAGAAAGAGAGAATCAATTTTATTTAGTTCTTCATTCGGACTTCATTGCTTCAAAATTTCGTTAGGTACGTGGTGCTAGGATCTGAACTGGCATACTCACGTATGCCAGGCAAGCGCTGTAACCACTGAACCACTGCTCCAGCCCCAAATTCAAAGCTTTGAAAACCTAAAAACATTGTAATGTATATGAGTATATTGAAGAGCGACGACACCACCAAATCAGAGGACTGGTCTAAACAGAAAAATTCCACACCAATACAGTAGATGGAAGAACTAATCAATAACAGCAACTTAGAAATAAGATACTAAGTTGGATGAAAAATTGCTAGTGGAACTAAGGGTGAGTCTAATAGAGGCATGAATTAAAGGTCAGAATACTAAATTTACTTGTTAACCATACCAAGGTCCAAAAATTCATAACAGTGTGAAAGTGTCCACATTGGGCCACTTACCTTTTATAACCTCTTAGCAATAAGCAGTGCAATTTTAAAAGAAAATATGTTATTCATAAAAGGAAATATTCTAGAAGCAGAAACGTCTCCTTAATACACTGTCAAGTAAGGTATGCCAGCTGAGGTGTAATGGAAATAAAAGGGGTGAGCTACAAAATCCCCCTTTCCACTCTGCTGCCTATTTAGTTGAGGCAAAGGAGCTCTTACTAATGACCAGCCCATTTTCTAGGCACTGTTTTGTGGCAAAGTTGCAAAAAAGAGATCACGTGAACATCTTGGTGAGCTTATAACTTGCACAGAATAATTAGATTTGCACATAAAAACTGAGCTCTATTACAAAATCTTATGTAGTTTTGTGCATAGCACTAATTGCACGTGAGGTAGGTATTCACAGAAGGCAAGATCATGGACGTGGGGAGGAATTCTAAGAAATCATGGAATAACTGGACCTAACTCAAAACTGGTCTTCAGTGCTGTCCCATTTTTTCCTGGTGGTTCATTTTTTCAAGGTTCCAGGTATGCAGAATGTCCTCTGCCTTTTGGTCAATTATATATACCTTGATAATAATATCAAGACCTCCCCCTATCTACTGTTATAAAATATAAGGATGGTTTCAATCTGGTATATTTATTGGTACAATTTACTGCATGTGTAGATAGAGGGAGGAAACACAAAGTCATCTTTGCATATTAACCCCACAACTATTAATAATCAACCACCTACATCTCCAAAAACATGAAACAACCACTTATTAATAATAAGTGCATCCAACATACATCACAACCAAACCATACATAGAAAAAATATTTAAGACAGAAACAGGAATGGATATCAGCTAATATGAGATGACCTAACACTACTACATTTCTTGCCCAGGGCAATATTTATAAATATTAAATGAAAAAATATTGTTCCTTATATATGATTAGTGCCTAGAAAATTCAAGAATATAATGTAAAATCTAAGAATTTATAAGACAGTATAATAGGCAAAGTTTTATCTTTAATTTCTCAGAATCTATCCACCATGGTCTGAGTGCTTGTCCCCTCTAAAACTCAGACGAAAATTTAGTATCATGATACTACTCAGAGGTGGAATCTTTAGGAAGTACTGATATTATGAGCGCCCCCCCCCTATTTATGGACCAATGCCATGGTCCACTTATAAACTGTCGTGGAGAGGGATTTATTATGGCTCTCCCCCTCTTGATCTTCTGTCATGTTATGGCACAACTAGAAGGCCCTCTCCAGAGGCCAGACCCTGATACTTCTATCCCCAGCTTCCAGAACTGTGAGCTAATCTTTAATTCACAATTATCAGGGGAACAATAGTTTTGTTTCTATTTACTGGTAAGTATAAATTACCCAGTCCTTAATATTCTGTTATAGCAGCAGAACATGCACTAAGGCACTTCCTTTACATTGTGTAATTATCTGCTATGTTTTACAGTAATTCTTTCTCGCATAAAGAATATTGTTGGGATATTGTTTATCAATCATAAAATGCCATATGTAATAAAATTGTGTAGGAAGTTGATGGTTATAACAAAACTCAGCCATTTTTATGTCTTAATTTATATAAAAACTTGAATTTACTATATATAGTAAATGAGTACTTAGAAGAAAAGATTGAGTGAGAGTCAAAAACAGCAAATGTTAAGTCCTAGGCTATGAAAGTAAGTACCAAGAATGGTGACATGCAGTGGTCTGTACTAGGAGACGAGCACTTTTTGTGACTAATTCATTAAAAATTGGAGGCACATGATGGTAACTTTATTTTTCAACTTTTTATTTTGAAGTAATTACAGATTCACAGGAAATTATCAAAAAATAATAAAAGTGAATGGAGTTCCCAGGTGCTTTCCACCAAATTTTCCTTGTATTAACATTATTGTATAATCACAGCAAAATATTAAAATAAGGAAGCTGACCTTGGAACAATCTAGAGCTTATTCAGATTTCACCAGTTTCACAAGCATTCTTGTATATATGTCTCCATGCCATGCTAGCCCTAACCCTAACCTATGCAGATTTGTGCCACCAGCACCAGGATCTCAATTCAGAACTGTTCTAATGTCACAAAGCTTCCCTGTGCTACCTCCTTTTAGTCACATCGAAACCCTCCCATCATTAACCCCCAGCAACCTCTAATCTATTGACCTTATTTCTTTCTGATTGATTTTATTGTTGTTTGTGAATTTTCTACAATATTCTCCTTACTGCACTGGGCTGTGACAATGCTCAGAGAAGGCTGGCATCTCCTCTCACTGGTACATCTCAATCCCCTGCCTGGCAAGCACACCTCTGCATTCCTGGATGACTCTCAGACTTACCTCCTGCCCCTCTCCACTGCCTCATACTCCTCCATGTGACAACCTCAGTGCTGCTTTAGAACATCCTAAGCACACTAGTGGCAAAGGACTTTCCTTGCACTTGATTTTCTTCTGCTTGGAAAATTTTCCCCAGACGGCTACACTCTCACTCTCTAACTTAAATCTGTGCTCAAGTATCACCACATAAGTGAGAACTTTCCCAATTTTCTCATTAAAAGCAGCACACACTCACACCCAACCCTTTATTATTCTCTCTTCTCCATCTGTTTTATTTTTCTTCTCCACACCTATCAGACTTTGGTGTTTATTTTTTTTCAATTATCCACTTTTTCTCTCTTCCCATCAGAATGTAAGTAACAGAAAAAGGAGATTAATTACTTTGTTGCTAGTGTCTAAAACAGTTTTAGATTATAATGGAATTCAATAAAGTTTTGTTGGATATGTAAACTACCCATAATGATCTTGGAAACAATATAAACAGCAAAAGACTCCAATTCTCTCTTAACAACTTGGAATTTTTTAAATCTAAGTCTTTAGCAGTTAAGAGAGTGAAGAAACTGCCATGCAAGGTTGCCATTAATGAAACTTATATGATGACATTTTTGGAAAGATTTTGATACTATCTACCAAAGTCTGAAGGATAACAAATCCAACAAGTTCACTCCGGCATCCTATTAAAATATTGATGATTTGAACCATCATGCAGAAAGATGTTCTCTTTAATGTTATTGGACACTAGATGGATGTTCTACTATACAGTATTTATTACAAGAAAAAAAAATCCTAAAAAGCCTTCTAGATGGGAATGATTAAATTAACTAATATCATCCATACCAAGGACATTAAGCAATTGTTATGACAAGAGATATACATACTTAGCATCACGGAAAAATTCAAGTGACAAAGGCAAGTTGCAGAGAAATATACGCTGATCCCTTGGGTATCCTGGTTCCAGGATCCTCCTCAAGTTAAATATCAAAATTTGTGAATGCTCAAGTCCTTTAGATAAAATGGTGCAGTATTGTATATAACCTCTGCAAATTCTTTTGTACATCTTAAATCACGTCTGGATTACTTGTGATACTTAACAGAACGTATATGCCATGTAATTAGTTACTATTATTTCAGAAATAATGACAAGAAAAATCTGTACATGCACAGATGCAATTCTTCTCTGAGTGTTTTTGATTTGTACGAAAGCACGCATATTCAACCTGCAGTTATAGAGGTCTACTGTATGAACATTTAAATGTGTGTCTGTATTGTGTCTATGTGATATGCAAAACAAGACCAGGAAGCATTTATACCAATTCACTTACAATAAATATTCCTGAGATTATTGTAGTATGTTTGAAAAAAATGCTTTAATTTCTGTACTATATATACTCTATAAAATTTTATAACATCTTGTATAAATAAATCAACTGGAAAAAATAAAATTAAATAGAATGTAGTCTCAGAGTTTCAATTAAAGCATCTTTGACATAGAATGCCATCAGGTATTTGACATAATATATTATCCGTTCACTGGAGACACTTGCTTTTCAAGACAGTTTTTCTTAAATCAAAGGAATAAATTCTTAGTGGTGAATGTCAGCAAGAGCCCTGCACTGTGTGGGGTTTCCTAGCGCATCTCAATACATCTCTGAGGCCAATGCAATATCTTCATCAATCAAAGCGCAGTCTGAGAGGAGCTCAACTCTTCAGCCTCCTACGGACTGCAGCTCATTGGTTGGCAAACTGCTCAAGAGCTTGATGTGGGGAGTTTAAGATTCAGTAACTAGCATCCAAATGACTAAAAATAGATAGAAAATCAGGTGCCTACTTAAATGGAACACCCTCCTCAGCCAGATTGCAGCATATTACCATCTCACGGTCCCCAAAGTAAGTGGAATCACATCAGCTCTGCATTTAATCCAAACTGCCTCATAAATGTATTCTTTTAGAGCCAGAATAGCCAACCCTCTCATTATTTACTCAGTTTTTTGTGGGTTTGTTTTATTTTTGCTTTTGTTTCAGACATAAAATTTATCAGCAAGATCTGCTAGAATATAATTAACTAGCATAAGTGAGTTAACATGACCTGAAATAATTCCGTGCACATGTCCTACTGACCTTCAATCAACTGTAACATCCATTTAGTTGGGGCTGAACATTAACACAGCAGTTAATATCCAGCAAATAATTTTAGGGTATACTTCAAGCTTAAAATAAAAGGAAAGAAAAGAAACATACCAGCATGCAATATGGAATAGATGGAGAAAATAATGTTGAATGCTAGAACAAAAAAAGCAATATTGAAGATATGCTCAGTAATACACAAGGGTAAATATGTGAAAACAGTACAGGAAATAACACAATACCACTGTACAGAATGTAACTAGAAACAACAAGAGAAGTGGCTTAGGATATTGTAAATAGTAGAAAACTTGGGCTGAGGAGCTCAACTGGAGTACAGCATTCCATCATTTTCAAAGGAAGCCAGTTTGATATTAAAACAGAGATAGGAAAATTACATCAAAATTGTACAAAATTCCAAATACAAGGGTTTCCCGTACAGACCTATTCCCTTTAATGTAACAGCTATGCTCACCTTCTTGGGACCCAATGAATCTAAACCTGTGGTGGGTAGTTCAGGGAGGCACAAGAATACAGATGGATCTACAGAGTACAGTAAAATCACTCAAAGGGCTAGAAAGTACATTATTATATCAAGAAAAAAAATCCATCACCCTTTCACAATGGGGCTGGAGTCCATCTTTATAGAAGGCACTACAATAAGCATATGCGAAAGCCCTTGGAATCATCACTCATTGGGGAAATGCAGACTAAAATGACAAGGAGACATCACCACACATCTGCTGAAATAGCCAAAACAAAAGACTGAAAACACTGAAGGTCAGTAGGGATATGAAGCAACAAGAACCTCATATTTACACATAGCCAGCAATTAAGAAATGGTACAATATATTCGGAGATTATTATAAATCTGTATCTACCCTATGACCTAGCAATTTTATCCTTAGTCATATAACCAAAGAAATGAAAGCTTGATTTTTTCCCCACAAAAATCCTACTTCAAGAATGTTGACAGATGGGCTGGAGCAGTGTCTCGGTGGTTATGGTGCTTGCCCAGCATGCGCGAGTCCAAGAATTCAAATCCCAGCAAAATGTACAAATGAAGTGTTGGAGCAACGAAAGCCACATGAAAAACTAAATAAAATTGATTCCCTTTCTCTCACTCTTTCTCTCTCTGTCATTCTCTCTTAAAAAAAAAAAGAATGTTGATAGAGGCATTATAAATAATAATAGAATTTTTATCTATCACCAAAACCCTGATATTCATCAGCAGAATACTGGACAAATAAACTGCTATGTTCATACAGTAAAATTATTTGGCAATAAAAGAGTGAAGTTCTGACATTATTCTGAGTGATAAATAACACAAAAATTTCATAGTACATAATATCATCTACATAAAATATTAAAGCAGGAAAAAGTAACCTATGGTAGAAAACAGATGAATGGCTACTTCTGGCAAGGGTAGGGTATGGAAGTGGAATAAAACAAAAGAAAAGAACAGAGAAACTTGCCAGGGTGATTCAAGTATCTGTGTTTTCATAAGCATCCGTCAAAAAACACACTTATCTGTGGGATGCCATAAAGCTAAAAAGCTTTTGCACTACCAAGGAAACAATCAAAGTAGTCAAGAGGTTTCCAACAGAAATGGAGAGAATCATGGGCTATGATTCCTCTGACAGGGGCCTCATATCCAGAATCTACAAAATCCTCAAAAACCTCAACTACAAAAACACAAACAACCCAATCAATAAATGTGCCGAAGAGCTAAATAGAAACTTCTCAACAGAGGACATTGATGAAAACAATGAATACATGAGGAAGTGCTGTAAATCACTAATAATCAGAGAAATGCAAATGAAAACTACATTAAGATATCACCTCATGCCAGTCAGAATGGCAAAAATGAAGAAAATAAATAATAGATGCTGGAGGGGCTGTGGAGACATAGGCACACTAATGCACTGTTGGTGGAGCTGCAGACTGGTACAACCCCTCTGGAAAGCAGTGTGGAGAATCCTCAAAAAACTAGGGATGAGCCTACCATATGATCCTGCTATTCCTCTCCTGGGTATTCTTCCAGGGGATTTAGAATCATCACATTACAGCGACACAGCAATATCTATCTTCATAGCAGCTCAATTTACAATAGCTAAACTATGGAAACAACCCAGATGTCCCTCATTGGATGAACGTATCCAAAAACTGTGGTACATATATACCATGGAATTTTACACAGCAATTAAAAACAATGATATTGCAGCATTTGAAGGCAAATGGATGGCTGTGGATGAAATTATGATGAGTGAAATCAGCTTAACCCAGAGAACCAAGGGTCAAATGTCTCCACTCATCTGTGGAGGCTGGAACCAGACCCTGGCCACTGAGAAAGGAGCTCTATTATCATATGTTAAATCCAGATAAACTGTAATGTTATACAACCTAAAAAATTTTTAGAGATGTTTTGGGAAGGGGAGGGGAGGGATAAGGGTGGGTAATTGGAGGGGCACTCTTGGGGGTAAATCTAATCTTCAGAATCTATATTCATATGACATTATTTCATGAAAAACTTATATGATTGTTCAACAAATTCCTCAATAAAAACACTTATCTAAACATTTTACTGCATTAATATTACATGTCAATTAAAAAATCAGAATTATGATGAGGTATAAATGAGGATTTCAGTTGTGCAAATACTTTACAGAAATTTTCATCAAGGGAAAGCTAAATATCTGTAAGACTCTACCAGTGACACATTTATATTTGAAATAGCAAAAAAATCAGAGGAAGAAGCTGCTATCCCAAGACAAACTCTTACAAAAGTGAAGTCATTTGTCATTAGTGTAGAAATGATGAGCAAAGACACAAAGCAATTTCAGTGGTATTAACTGAGATTCTGTCCCCTGCAACCCTGCTTGGAATCAACATGTAGTCACTGTTCTTCAACCTTTAGACTGATTTGCTAAATTTAGTTATGGCTAACAAGAAAAGAACTGAATTACCTATAAATAAAATCAGAAAGTCTTAAGAGGAAACAGCTATAAAGAAGACTCCATAAAATTTGGTAAATGACATTAAGAAAAAACAATGCATCCAAAGGCCTAATGAGGAACATGATTAAGTACAAATGTCTGACGTAAGATGTGACTCTTCATTTCTTTCTTCCCTCAAATCTTTAGGAAAAACACCCATTTCTTTTTAAATCATCATATTACTGGAGATTGTATTCCAAGAGTGAGTCTTGTTTCCAGGTTGACATGGGTCAGAAGGGAATGCAGCCATTGAGGTTCACATTCTCCCACGGTTCTCTTCAAGTTCCTTAAGGGATTGCAACAGACATGGAGAGCTGAGCTGGACTTTCACCTAGCCATCAGAAAAGCAAGGTCCCAAAGGTCAGAGAAAAGCCATGGACAAAATTTCTTAAGAAGGATTTTAAGGTATAGACTGTCCTATAAAGGATTTCTGAACCCCAGATTGTAGGAACCTCAAAGTAGATCTGATAAAAGAAAGTTTCTAAGGACTCCCGGAACTGCACAAGGAGTATTCTTATAAGCACACGTGTTAAGTTTGAAAAAAAAAAAAAAATCAGAGAAAAGGTTATCAGGGCTAAGGGAAATATTAGTGACCTCAAAAAGACATCAGAATGGTATAAGGGCTAAATCTTGTAATATTTGACTTGTAAAAATGCCAAGAAAGCCCACAAATATGGAAAGACACTTTAAAAATTGATGGTAAGAAAAGCAAGTGAAAGGATAGAATGACTTCTATTTCAGAAAGGGAAAACAGAGACAAAGAGCAAGAACGGCAACAATGATTGAAGAGTTTAACATTTATTATTTTATAAATGATACTGAGGCATAAACTGTACACTATTATATTTTGTGATATTTACAGTAGCCCAGTGAAGCCAGTACAGTTATCAGCTGTCCCTTTATGCGCAGAAGAAACTGAGGTTCATAGAGTGTAAATCTTTTTGTCTAGGTGACAAAGCCAGTGGGGGACACAGCCAGAGTCACTGCAGCAATCTGAATACAGAGCCTGTTCTCTTAAGCACCATGCAATAATTTACCTTTCAAACTCCCATTGTTGGTATTATTATTGAAATCCTGGGCTACATGTGAAAATAATAGAAACTTAGTCAGCAGGAATCAAAATCTAAAGTAGTCAAGGAGATCAGGAGATCATATAACTTTTCAAAACAAATCTGAGTCTCTGGCTCTAGATAAATTACAGCCGACAATAGAGAGGGAGTTTGTATAACCAAAGCCTCAACTGCTGTTGGGAAGAGCAAGGGGAACAACACGGTTGCTGCATCCCATGTTAAGGCCCTTCCCCCTTGAGGGTATGGGAGGCCGGGCTCCTGAGGATGGGGGTGAGAATTCCGAAGAAAGTCGTGGCACAGCCCAAGGTACCTTCTGAAGACCTCTAGACTGCACTCCAGCTGACCCCAGTGTCCTTGTCTCCTTGGGCCTCACCATGGCACATTTGTGCACAGCGTCCGCCACTTTAACTGTAAATCCTGAAGGTACTGCCAAAAGGAGGCACTAGCTTAAAGACACCATTAGAAAGCTATATCACCTAAAAAGAAATTTTAAACGGCATCAGACCTTAGCAGTCTTTTCCCTTCACAGGGAATTATCTTTACAGCCCCTGGGAGGAATTAGGTCTTGCTTCCTACAGAGAGCTCTCTGCTCTGAAGCAGTGATTAAAAGCATGGGCTCTAGAGTCCGATTCTACATCTCAATCATGGCCTCCAAAGCCAGCGACTGCCTGCTCAAAGCCTTGCTTTCTTAGAGGAGAAGATGTTGCTCACTTTACGGGAATGCTGTAACAATCTTCTGAGATGTCTCATCTGAAACTGTATTAGGGCACCAGCATCCCCTAGGAGTCCCAAGCACAAAGCACTAGGAAATATTGAGTTACTTTCAGTTTCTGAGAGATCAACAGCTACACTATTCAATACAGTGATCATTTGAAATGTGGCAAATTCAGTAAGAGGTGTGTTGTCAGTGTCAAAGATGCATAAATACCAAACACTTCACCGAAAGAATTTAAGGAATTTTTAAAAAGACTTTGAAATATCATTATTACACCGATTGTCTTGAAATGATAATAAGTTGGATATAGTAGGTAAACAGAAGTGTACTGCTAAATTAATTTTGCATTTTTCAAATGGGGCTATCAGAAAAGTTACTACTACCTATGTGGTTCACATTTGTGACTAGTAGTAACTTTCCACTGGCAAGTGATCCTTAAAGCGTGATCCATAGAGCAACACCAAAAGCATCTTGCCGAAGCTTATTAAAAATGATTATTAGGAGGCGCCTCAGACCTAGTGACTCAGAATCTGCAGTTTCAAAATCCCCAGGTAATTTATAGGCTCAGTAAAATACAAGCACCACAATTTTAGAGGAAATACCAATTGATCTCCTACTCTGCACTGCAGAGGTAGGGATTCCCTCGCACTTCACAGGACAGACAAGTTCAGGTTCACTTTCCTTTAATGGACTTCATACAACCTGAAAGACCTTTAAAAATACCCACTTTCCACCCTCACTCAAAGGAAGTCTATCCTTTCAGGTTGTTTTAAAATAGAGTATGTGGGGGCTGGGACAGTGGCTCAGCAGTTACAGCACTTGGCAGGCATGCGCAAGTACACGAGTTCAAACCGCAGCACGGTGTACACAATGAAGTCTTGAAGCACTGAAAGCCACGTGGAAAACTAAATAAAATCGATTTTGTTTCTCTCTCACTGTCCCTCTCTCTTAAAAAAAAAAAAAAGAGTATGTGGGACCTTTCTGCATTAAATTTGGTGTAAAAAAGTCAAGCCTGAAAGCAAACCAGTTTTGAACTTTTATTTGAAAAGAAAAAGGATAACCCAGAGAACTAATGGTCGATTGCCTCCACTCATCTGTGGGGGTGGGGACTAGACCCTGGCCAGTGAGAAAGTTGGTCTATTGTCATGTGTTAAATCCAGATAAGAGGTAATGCTATACAAGATAATCCATTTTAGAGACATTGTGGGAAGGGGAAGGGAGGGATAAGGGTGGGTAATTGGTGGGGGGGCACTCCTGGGGGTAATTGTAATACCCAGAATCTATACACATTTTATATTATTTTGTTAAAAACTTGTATGGTTGTTCAAAAAGAAAAAGAAAAAAGAAAAAGGGGTAGATACCACAGTGCATTCAGGTAATAATAATTGAAAGCAAAGTATTTTGAAATAGTAACCGCACAAAAAGGAAATATTTCATTAAGATGTAATTAGAATTAATTAAGTATCCATCATGAAAGAACATAAAAATATGACTCATGAAGCCAAAGTTGAAGACTGGGGATATTTAGTATAAAGAGAAAATACATAAAGTACAGTATGGTTGTCTTAATATTTTTCAAAGGATTTATATGAAAAAATATATTAGATTAATTATTTGTAGCTTATAAGCTCCAAACTGGAAGACATCGATAGAAATGAGACAACTTAAGAGAAGGGAAAATTCTATGCAATAATGGCAACTTTGTAGAGTAATGAATTACTTATCACCAGCATGCAGCCTGAAACCATGCTCTGGGTCACTTTCAAGAGGAATTCACTGTCACAGAGACATGTACCATAAATCCCCTTTCAAATTGTAAACATTAGGATCCCACCACCTTCATTAGCAAAGATAACAGGAACAGCCACTGCAATGTGCATGCTATGTTATACCATAACTTTTAGCATTTACCTCTATAAAGAAAAGAAGGGTTAATTTGGAGCTGACAGTGCCTTAATACAAGACACAAGTAATAAAAAATTTGACAGTATGAAAATATGAACACAGCCAGAAAGTTTCTTTACCCTCCCAACAGAAAAGTTCTATTCCAACACTGTTCTATTAAAAAGAAGCATTACCAAAGACAAATATGTATGTGCCTTATTTACTAAAAGAGTTGGTTTGGGGAAAAAGATATTATAGAATTCTGGAGATTAAAATGATAATATGGTTTATCCCTTGATAAAGGGTATAGGTAACATTTACCATTAAAACAAGAATGAGTTAACCATATATTATGTCTCTTTTCAGTGACTGCCCCATTCTAGATCCTTAACACTAATTTCACTTTCTCATATCCAAAATTACTTACAGATTGTCATCCGTCTGCCAGTTCTCAGCCCAGGCTATTGTTCTCCTTTCCCTTGCTCCTCAATGCAACCCCTTCCCCATACAGCTTATTGTTTGAGTTTGGAAGGACAGTCCCTTTTCCTTGCTTTGACAATCAAAATTCTCAGACATATTCTGCTATCTGTCCTCCACCATATATCAAGTATACTTGAATAGAAATCTCTTTCAGTTTCTGCATTTCTTCTCAAAACCCTCACCCATATACTTGTTGGGAACAATATTAAAATACTCAAAATAAATTTATAGTTTGGATCCACCTTACCCCACAATATAAATGATCAAAATGTAGGTAATGAATACTTACAATGAAAAATGGCATTAGGAAATCACTGTGTTAAGCTGAGTTTAAAATATGATATCAGCTGGGTGTGGTGGCACCCACCAGTAATCCCAGCTATTTGGGATACTGAAGCAGAAGGATTGCAAGTTCAAAGCCAGCCTCAACAACTTAGCAAGAACCTAAACAACTTAGTGAGACCCTGTCTCAAACCAAAAATGAAAAACAGACTGGGGATGTGGCTCAGTGGTTGAGAGCCCCGGGTTCAATCCCTGGTACCAAAACACAATAAAACAAAACAAAAACAAAACCTCTAAAATATGCTGTTCAAAAAAGGATTCAAAGTCTAAGAAAATAAACTCCTTTAAATTGCCTTACATCTGATAGGAAAAGAAGAGAAAGATGAGTCGATTTGCCACAGGGCCTAAAGTACACTGTACAGTTTCTCCCTCTACAAAGGGTAAAAGAGAAATCAGGAACAAAGATTAAATACATCAAACTTCAGAGTTCCAATAGTACTCAGATTGATGCATGGTATTTACCTGCCACACCATTTTGGCTTAAATTCCACCTGGAATGACTTGGAAACAGAGTAAAATATAATTATCTTTGTATAAAAGGTTAAAGATTTTCAAAGATCTTTCACGTATAATTATCACAACAGGAGTTTTCTGCAGGGTCATGAAGAAAAAAATGCATGTGGCTTAGATTAGATGTAAGGATCAACTGGAAATAGAAATCCAGAAAGTCTTAGCTAAAAAGTAATTAGAGTTAGTAAGTCATTAAAAGCTTTGATGCTAAAGCCACAAATTCAACACCAAGCCCTCCCTAAAGTGATTTTCATTGAAAACAAGTTCTCATGGGAGCTCTGTGACTCCTGGGGCTGCTTTCCAAGCTGTGGAACTCAAATAGTTGCAGAATTTAGCTAAGAAGAAATTAGAGTGTAAATTAGTGTGTGTGGGGAGGGGGAGTCAGTGTAACTTAACAGATACATGTTTTCTAGGCATATCCATTTCCAGGTCATGGTAACGACTGGGAAACTGGACAAGTGTTAGAACTTTAAGGCATGGGTCTTTGGTCTGTACCTGGCCCATCTGGAGAATTTAGGCAAGTTTCAACTTCTGCAGGTCTCATCAGCACTTCTTAGGATAATATTTTTCCTATCCTTCTCCATTGGTAAGAATAACCTACTGTACTCTACACATTCACACATTTCCAGGTTCCAGTCTAGACTCAGAAAATGAGAATTTACCTAAGAGAAGCCCAGAAAGCAAAAGGTTTTCCAAGTATCATTTATTTTGCTGGGGTTGTTGATAATTTCTGCTTCAGCAATACTTTAATTTTTTCTCCCAAGTACCCACTTTTTAAACCTTAATAAAAATAATGGCAATTTTTAACTTAAAGAAATAAACTTAGAAAAATATTAAGTCAATAAATAGTTTATTTTAATGAAGTTCTCAGCTTAAAAATAAATTTTTAGTGCTTATAAGCTTTATCTAGTGAACAGTATACTAAAGAAGTCTCATCAAGTTTACAGTATACTCTAACTAGCAGGGAAAGAGAATTACTGGTATAAATTAGGGGAAAATAAAGTATCTGTAGCATTCCCACCAGGTGTAGTTGTGCACACCTCTAACCACAGCTATTTGGAAGATGGAAGGAAGAGAAGTTTGTGGCCAGATTTGGTGAGTTAGTGAGACGCTGTCTCAATATAAAAAATAAAAAGGACTGTGTATGCAGTTCAGTGTAGAATGCCCCTTGGTTTTATCCCCAGTACTGCAAAATATAAAAAATAAAAAGGTGTCATTCCCAAAACCATTCTATTCAATGAAATAAAATATACTAAACATAACAAGAGTATTACATATACATAATCTTTTTACAGAACAAAATTTTGCAACCATATTTCCCTATGTTAATCAGTGTTTAATATTCTAGATTAATCTATTGCTTAACATACCCATGAAAGAGAATGCAAACCTTATCCTATCCCCACCTTCAAGCCAAGTCAGATAACTCAGCTATCCAAGGTAAGCATCGTCATGAAGGGTATGGGGAGAATTCTATTCACCTAACTCCCAATTCAGTGTTTCTTCCTACTTAATACTATTCTATCAAAAAGTCATTACTATTATCTCTACTTATATATGTTCAAAAATTTCTGTATTAAACCTTTTTTTTAAGTGTCATTAAGTATCCCAAAGAGTTACCAGCAACAGTATTTATGATCTGTTCATAAATAAGTAAGTTAAGGCACATGTTTTTTTTTCCCTTGAAGGACAGAAATGAAAAGAACTACACAGCCTATGTATTAAGAGGGCAAACTCTCACCACAGTGAGAAGATATTCAATATCTATCAGTGATATAGCTAACAAAGGCAAAGGAACCATACCAGGTACCTGAGTTACAGGAAATAACATTGTTTGAAAACTTCCTGAGAGAAAAAGTCAGAGCAACAGAATTACTGCTAAAAGTCCAAAATAAGAAAATTACTTGGAATCAAAAGTGTTTCCTTTTAGACTTTTTCAGGTTTTGGAATATGCAGATATACTTTACTGGTTTAGCACGCTCAATTTGAAACTCTGAATTCTGAAATGTTCTAAAACTGAAAGCACGTTCTCAAAAAATTTTTGGTTTCAGAGTATCTCAGATTTGGGTGTTAGGGATGCTCTACTTGAATTTTACCCAGCATTTCATGTTGTAAACCATTATGAAATAAAAATTTCTAGTTTCCTAAGAACTATACATTCCATTTAAATACTTCTATGTAATTCTCTGAAGAAAAAAACTTCCTAAGATAGGAAGCAAATCAACTATAGATGTAAATAAACCTTTAATTGTCTACAGTAGAATTTCTGAAATATCAGCAACACAGGTAAAACATTTTAATAGGATCATTGTTTTATCTCCAGAGTTTCTGCAGCAGAAGCCAATTAGTTATATTTATCACGTAAAAACTCTTCTCATAGCTTGTTGGAGAAACCAAGAAATTAGTTTCTCAATAACTCTACAGTATCCATTTGATTCAGGGAAATGCAATGGTTACTCTGTGTGGTTGCTATGTGTGTACAGTCTGTCTATAATAACTGCCTTCTATCTCAGCACCATAAGCAGCTAAAATCATTTACATGCATGTAGAATTTAGTCAAAGATTTTGGAAGATGCAGGTATTTCATTGTTTCATATGGTAGAGATAATAGTTCCTGATTATAAACTGAAAACCAGTAAGTCTCTCACTACATGCAATTACCATAGGAATATTTTTATGGACAGGGGTATATGAGTTTATGTGTTATTGGGAGACAAAACTCTATGGGTCTGTCATATACATAGGTCAGCTCTTCTTGGGTTCCCAGATATGGACAGCTTTTGTTTCAAACTACCTTCTCAAAAATGCCTATGCAGCAAATGGGCTTGGGAGACAGATAATGTCACCCCTGGGGCCAAAGGTTGGGCATCTTTGCTCTACCCTGAAGTACTGTGGTTTCCAAAGCTTAAGCTATCTCCCATTCCACTGTGTGTGCAGGCATATGTGGCTATCGCTGGGTTTCTCCACTGGAACTGCAATTCAAGAAATGAGTACAAATAATAATATTTTGACATTACTTGAGTAATAAATTGCGTTTTCTATCTGGGAACCTTAGCTTTTGCCATTATCTGAACAATGTCCACAGGTTAACATGTCAGCTCATCAACAGGTAACATCTTAGACTGCATTTCTTGACATGTACGAACATTAGATACTCACAGGTGAACGTACAAATAGTCCATCCTACAGTGGTTTTGCACAGTTGCCTTGGAGTCTCTTGTTTACCAACTCTGTATTCTAAAAACTCCTGGAGATAAATTTATGACTGTCCATTTCAATTACATGCCTTAGCCCTGAGAAAGTCTTTGAAAGATTTGAACCTTTTATTTCACATGTTCTTCTACACACATTCATCCTTACCTTTACCACTTTTTTTTGTATACAACTGTTGCAAAAGAATCCTTAAGTCACAGTCTGAGGATGACTTGCATTAAAATCAACTGAGATGCTGACTTACAAATTCCTACTGCCGTACCATGTTTTTTACTAATTGGATCTTAATGCACCCCACAGCTGAGCAACTCAGAGTACCATCTTGTTCTCAGAAATAAAGGAGCACATCTCATATATGCCTCATATCTTATGCCAGGCAATAAAATTTCCAGGCCAGTTCCTGGGTCATGCTCTACTGGCACTTAAACATTTTTAATTTTACATCTTCCCAGAGAGAACAGGTTACATAATCTCATTACTGAAAGAAATGTTCCTGTTGGATCACATTATAAGTCTAATTTTACAGATGAGGAAGCTGAAGGGTTTTTTTTCTTTTATTTTAATAGAAAATTTAAAGGACATTTTTCCCCTTTCCAGAATGCTTGCTTAATCTGGCCTTTGGAAATATGTTTTAAATAGCTGGAATACAAGATTCATCAGGTTATATTCATATAATTTCATGTGCTTCTCAATCTGACTTTGATTTCTGATATTTAAGATTGGTATGCTCATCCCTCTAAGCTGAGCCAAGCCTATGAACAGGCTATAATAAATGGATAAATGTGTAAGAAAAAAATCTTGAATTTTTTGAGTACTTACTATTTGTCAGGCACTGTGCTATGATTTTTGTCTCCTTTAAAAATGGATCATCCTGACAACTCTACTGTTATTTCCATTTTGCAGATAAGAAAACCAGAGGCATATAGAGGCTCTGCAACTTGCCCAACATTGTAAGCTAGCAAATGTCAAACCTGGCAATCCCTACTTCAAAACCTACGGTCTTAATCACTAAGAAAACTGGACCTCTGTACACTTATATTACACCACACAATCCATATAGTCACAAGGACTACTGTCCTATTTAAGAAATTTTAAGTATTCATTTATTTCTCAAGTATAAAGAAAAGGGGTGGGCTGGAGCCGTGGCTCAGCAGTTACCGTGCTTGTTTGGCATGCACAAGTACTCGACTTCAAACCGCAGCACCACATACACAACAAATTCAGAGCAATGAAAGCCACATGAAAAACTAAATAAAATTGATTCTCTATTTCTCTCTCTCTCACACTGTCCCTCTCTCTTAAAAATAAAAAAAAAGAAAAAAGAAAAGGGATTTGGGCAGGCAGGATTTTGGTCATCCCAAGATGTCCATATCTTACCCAACCTGGAGCCTGTGAGTATGTTACTTGCCCAAGGGGGATTAAAGTTTCAGATGGAATTAAGATTGCTAATAAAGTGCCTTGGGTGAGGAGATTATTCTATCCTGGATTACCTGTGTGGACTCAATGCCATTGCCTTTGTAAATGGAAAAGGGAGGCAGAAGATTTACAGTCTGAAAGTGACTTGAAGGTAATACGCTGCTGACTTTAAAGGAAAAACCATGAGACAAAAATATAAGGGCAACCTCTGAAAGACAGGAAAGGCAAGGAGCAGATTCTCCAAGGGCCTCCACAAAGAATGCAGCCCTGCTCCAACCTTGACTTTGACCCAGTGAGACTCAGTTATGGATTATGGAACTCCATAACTGTTAAGATAATAAATTTTATTGTTTTAAGTCACAAATTTATGTTAATTATAATAACAACAGAAAAGTAACAGAAGTATGATAGAAAATACCTGTAGAAAAGAAAGCTAGGTATCCCCAATAAATTCTGAGGAGCACGGTCATTGATAGAAAATCAGAACTCTCCAGGGGCCACAGTTCCCTGCCCTAACTCTTCAGCACTGAGATAAGGTCACAACGAAGAGTATCTTCAGTGGACTACAGAAGACTATCAGCTCTGAATTAAGGCATTTAAGTTCTGCTTTGTGATCCTCGAGTTTTCTACTGCCTGTCTGATACAACGCTAGGTTCCAGCCACAAAATGGAAACCCAGGTACCATGATGTTAATTAACTTGCCCAAGGCCACATGATGTGGTCAGCCAAATCATGCAAGGCCCTCTGAGTGATGTTAAGATGTTAGAGTTCAAGGGAATCCACTGAAATAATTTTGCATAGGGATGTTGCATTTGGAAGATGGCTTTGGCAAGAGTATGGAGAAAAATAATAACTAATGCTGTTCATAATAGCAACAGTGCTTTTAACTAGAATTTAGTTATAATAGTGCTTATTATATGTTCTGTTCTAAGTGGCTTGTGTGTTATAAGTTCATTTAGTTCTCACAATACACCTATGAGCTAGGGATTATCATTACATCCATTTTATAGATGAGGAAACTAAAGGTAAAAAAATTACTAACTTGTCCAAGATTACACAGCTTATATGTGACAGGAGGAGGATCCATATGGGTAGCCTGTCTGCAAAGCCACATGCTGAGCATATAAATCATGCCCCACTGTGTTTGGAAAGGGGAAGAATAGAAGGAGGGAAATAAGTTAGGAAACAATTATTGTAGTTCATATAAAAACAGCGCCAGAAGGGATGAGAGATGTAAATTAAATGAAGACAATAAACACATTATATTTGGAGGTAGAATTAACAGAATTTAGTGACAGCCTGAAGCCTGATAATGTTTTCTAGATTTCTAGCTGAGTACATGGCAGAGAGAGATTATTTCAGAAATTTTGAAACACTGGATAAATGCAATATGAGAATGGAGAGGACAGGGAAGAGTCTAAAGACAGCAATGCTGAATTAAAAATGCTTATAAGTTGTTCAAATAGAAATGGCTGTATGCAAGAATGATCAAGAGCCTAGAATTAGAACAACTTGGATAAAACTCATCAACAGTCTCAACCACAACTAACATCTTAAAAAAAATAGATACTAGAAGAAATCAGTTCAAGGGGTCCATTTTACATTACTATATAATAATGCATTGTATATTTGGAAATTGCCAAGGTGAACTTTAAGACAAATGTGTGAGCTGATGCATACGTCGTCAAATAGCTCGACAGTCATTCCTCCTGCATATATCTGTATACTTATGTCTAGAGAGAAACTTCATGTTGTACACAACATATATAATTTTAGTTTCCAATAAAAAAAGAAAACAGCAAATCTAAAAACTAAAATAAAATGAGCTACAGTTATATATCCCTCTTTAAGACACAAATGATCTTGGAATTAGAAGTGCCATCACAATTCAGTGGGTTCCCTACCTTTTCTCACCATATAGTAATCAACCTCTCATCCACAGTGACTCAGAAAATGGCAGAGGACAGAAGCAGTCACTTAACTACTCTTAAGCAAATAGAAATCTCACTTAATGTCTATAATATAAAGAAAAGTTTAAATCAGAATATGGGAAAAAAAAGTGCTGAATTTAAAATGTGGTAGCTTTCCTGCAGGAAGTTTGGGGCAACAAAGTAGACATTTCCTCCGCATCCTACTTTGCCAGTACATTCACATATTAAACAAGGCTTGAGAAACAGATTTGGAAACAATCACTTATCGCTGGAAATTCCACTGCCAAAAGGAACACTATTACCTCTTGGCGTGGCGTTGAAGAAAAATCCAGGCCAGCCAACAGAATGCAGTTGAGTGAGACATTAAACTAAAGATTGCAAAAGCATTAGTCTCAACATGTTTTCCCAAATATGCAGTCTTCTGTTCCAAAAAAGAGAACTTACTTAGCTATTCTTTCTTTTTTTTGGTGGTTTTGGGTATTAAACTCAGGGCTTTGCAGGGCAAATGCTCTACCATTCAGCTACACTCCTTCCCCCCCTTAACTGGTCGTTAATGAAGTGCAGGTGTATAAGACCAATGGCATGAAGAGAAAAACTGTCTCCAAGTGAAAAATAAATGCCTAAAATAAAATGGTGAGAACGTAGGTAGGAGATTATATTCATTTATTCAAGGAATAGTTACTGAGTTTTAATCTACCTTTTGCCAAGCAATGTGCTAACTTCTGTGAAGTCTACCACAATTATTAAACTGTTCTTGCTCTCAAGATTTCTAAAAGGTAAAAAAAACGAGGGAGGGAAAGAACTGGAAAAAAATGGATGATGTGGAAGAAAGAGGAAGAAGAAATATATAAAAAAAAGAAAAATTTGAGTTTAAAGAAGAAAAAAGAGGAGAGGAAGAGAATGAAGAGTTACTATTTACAGTTGCATTCACTCCTTAAGGCCCTTATTTCTTCTCATTTATTGCAATAAATCATTTAAGACAGTGTCTCTCATCCTTTCCTTCAACATATATTCAGCAAGTTTTGTTGCAGCCAAAACTCTCTAGAAAGCAGAGTGTCCGATGAGAACTTGGTGCTAATGCTCTGTCAAGTACAAGGCCAAGAGGAAGTGGCAGTGAGGAAATAGCAGGAATAAAACTGAGAAAATATTGGTCTGAGTACATGATGTGTTACTGTGGTATCAGTTCACATCAAACTACCACCAAGATGTATAGCAAGTACGTGGTAGGTCTGTGTTTTGGGCGAACAAGATGCTCCTGGAAGCACTGCAAGAAGAAACTGCATGTGAGAATAATGTGCAGCGGCACTGAGAGTACTGTGGCTACCTCCTGGGTCTTGTTTCTATTGGTCCAGGCTCACTTCCCGGGGAGCCACAGGCCCTACACTTCCAAGTTGTATCTTCTGGACTGGAACATTCACCCTTGGATGCTTGCCAACAGGCCAGGTCCATGTGCTAATATATCCAAGTATGAAAGTAGACTGGCAGGGCTGGAGCAGTAGCTCTGTGGTTACGGCACTTGCCCAGCATGTGTGAATATGCGGGTTCGAACCCCAGCACCCACATACACAACTAACTAATAAAGCAATGAAAGCCACATGAAAAACCGGAAAAAAATGATTCACTATTTCTCACTGTCCCTCTTTCTTTAAAAAAGAAAGAAAGAAAGAAAGAAAGAAAGAAGGAAGGAAGGAAGGAAGGAAGGAAGGAAGGAAGGAAGGAAGGAAGGAAGACTGGCAATCCTGTTCTTGTAGAGTATCAAGCAAGCAATAAAAAAGGTGGTGGTAAAGGAATATGGGAAGGTACACAAAACTTGGATTCAATACAAACATCATTTATTTTCCAGATGCTGTGTCAAGTTTGGTGTAAAATATAGTAAATAACACAGATATGGGCATAAAACTCATAGTCCTGCACAGCTGCCTGGTGAATAGTACACACAATGACAATGAGTGAGAGTTACGGCGCTGGAAGAATAGAGGCAGCCTACGTCACCTAAGAGTTCCCATAAGAAGTAACTTCTAAGAAGTAAAGGTGGACAGTGGTAAGTCTGAGCCAGAGGATGAGTTTATGCGGGTGGAATAAACAGTGAAGATCTCAGGATAGACAGCAGGGGACAGACAGCAACTGGCAACCAAGACCTAGAGCGTGAAAGAGGCTCAGCATTGCAGTTCTGCTGAGGTGCTGGACAAGAATGGAGAAGGAAATGAATGGTTCACGCCCTAACTTCCAACCAGCATAATACTTAAAATCATAGCCTCCAAGTCTAGCTCTCCACCCCAAAACCACAGCCCTTATCTTGGCCCATCTTATATTCATGTCCAGCTTGATTATGAGTTTCATTCTAAACGTGCCCTCTGATATTCCAGTTTTGTGTTTTTATTCGCATGCTTTACTTCTCCTGGGATTCTCTTCCCTTTATATCAACCCCTATCTGTCCAGGGAAATCTCTCCTGCACTCATGTAAATCATCCAAATTATACCTTGAGTTAAATAAATTAGGAACATTTTAATGTCCTGAAAATTTAATGAATGCTTAGAGCATAAACTTTCCAATTTCTTAAGCACAGTAAGTCAATAAACATCTCTACAACACACCAAGATATTACACTTTATTTTTAAAAATTACTGAACTTAGATACAAAAGCAAAAAAAGAACCAATAGAAACTGGCTTCATTTTAGATTCTTAGTGGCCTAGTTATCTCTAACTATTTAATGCTCTTTTCTCCTTCCCTAAACCTTTCTCATCTCTTTTCAGCTTTTACACTTTGGGAGAGAGGATTTAAACTATATATATATATATATATATATATATATATATATATATATATATATATATATATTATACACACACACACATATACACATGTATTATATAGTTTATGCTTTCCTCTGCAAAAGAGTAGAGCTTAAACAATGGAATACACTTTATTATTTTCACCAGATGTCCTATTTCTCTCATTTATAAAAAATTTGGGAAATAAGTTGCCCACACCTAGACCATGGTATGGTGAAACTGTAAGTATTCTTCTAACAAAAGAGTAAGTATCCATCCACCTAGGATCCTATAATAATATATGGACAAACAGATTTTAAGGTCTCTAATACACAGTCTTTAGGTTTAAGATACAATTTGGAACATAATGCAGCCGAATGGAAAAAAACCTTAAGGTTCTCCTTTCCCTCTTCCTCCCCCATCCTCATTTTTCCTTCTCTCCTCCTTGGTAAGGACAAGAAACAACCACCTGGTTCCCATGGTTCACCCCACTTCCATCACTGCCTTCTTCATTGTGACAAAAACAGAGATCAGTCTGTTGATAATTACCTTCTGCTTCCCTTAGCTGGCTCTCTCTGTATCCATGGAACCCAATAATTGAGGATGTTTCCAATATAGGAACATGATCAGCCAAGAGCCTTATCTCTCTTGGCCTCATGTGAGTTGTCATCAAGTATCCTGCTGTTAATTAGCAAAGGTTATTTCATTCAGTTATCTTTCTTTCTCTGCTAGCATAAAGCAGGAGAAAATGCTACCACCCCATTTATACAGTCTCATTTCTCTTCTCAAGTTGACAGGAAGCAAAGTTCTTACCACACCACTTTCCTGAAACCTTATTCTTACACCCAAATAAGATTACTGACTTTAAAACTGATTTGTAAAGACAAGCAGAGGATATTCCCAGTCTCTCAAATGATGGTGAAATACCTCTTCCAATTAAGAAATCTGTTGATCTGTTCAAACTGTAATTTACTTTGTACCGTATCTCAAAACTTTCTGGATAATTAGATAAGCTTTCGGGTAGGACAAAACCACTCATGAGAATATTCTTATAAGCAGAGAAGCATATGAAATTCCTTTCCTGCTTTGAAAACCTGAAATAGGGGAGAAAAGGGCTACAATGAGTACTGTACCCTCACAAAATGCAGTATTAACTGTGCCTGGCACAGAAGGCCTTCTCTTCCAGTGCCCTGTAGCTTCCTTCTTCTCTGAGCTTTCTGCACACCAGTGAACATGCCACATTTGAACACAAACTTCTCCATTCCTGTCCACATATTCTGCCACACGTACTAAAATATTATTACCTATTGATATTTCAAACTTCCTAAAAGCTCTACCTCTATGAATATTATGGTTTCAACCATGTGATACAGGCAATGGTCACTAATCTTAAGACAACATAACAATTATTAATTCAATTGCTTTCCAATGAAAAGACAATAAATTGTGGAAGGACACCTTTGTAACAGCAGTGCCTGGTACTAGCATAAAACATAGCTGGAACACGACAAATTGTTTTTTAACAAAATAGATGAATGAGTATCATATACCTATACTTACCAAATTTACCTAGGATATACAATTGAGCAAATTAAGACTCATGCAACACTGATGTGCCTTAGAAAACTTCCTTCCAATTCAGAATTAATAGTTAATATGATGTCTTCATATACTATCTAGCTTTCAGGGACATGTCCCTTAACAGCTTATGTTACACATCTATAACAATTTTGGGTTTAGCCTGATAAAGACAAACTTAGTGGAGTAGAGGAGATGACTAATATCTTTAACAAAGAATTTATAACTGCTAAGTCTCATTCTTATAACAGCTATTTACATTTGAGTCCAATAATGACCATGAAAAATATAAACATGTACACCTGAAATGCATTCATGTTTGTGTAACAATTTTATTAATACACACACACACATATACACATACACACACACATATCTTTCAGGCAGTATTCTGCCCAACTGCAACTAAACCCAAACCTTTACCTGATTCTTAAATTTAGTTTGTGTTTCACTTTACCATATGAAATAGATTCTATTTCAAACCTTTTCACTACATATTTGTTGACATCCTAATCTCTGGGCCTCATTGTTATAAACAGAATAAATTTGCCCTGATCTTTATTAGATTTTGAAGATATGCTCCTTTTTTTTCACATTACCTTCTGAGAAATGATTCTTGAACACAGACTGAGTATTCTTGCTATTTTCCCAAATAAAATTAAAGCTAAAGTGGCCTTACCATATCCAAGATTTTAGATATTCGGGTAACCATCACTTTTTAAGATGCTTCTGAATTATAAAATAACAACTGGTAAACAAAATCATAAATACTCATTTTATTCTCAGTGCTATTGGCTTTGCTAATATTGCCAGTAAAACTTCTCTTACAGATTGCTACAGGATTATTTTTGTTAAATTTAAAATAGCACATAAACACTAAACAATGATACCAGGCAAATATTCCAAAAGTGCTGAAACACTGCTCCTGCCAATACCACCAATGAGGTCTAAGGTGGATGGGGTATCCCCCAAAGTCATCATCAATGGACCACACCAATATCAGGATTCACCCTCAGGATCCAGCCTAGAACAAGAACTCTGGAGGCCCTTAGGAGGGGATTAGCATTCCTTTTCATTCTGACATATAATGAATTTTATTATATTCTATTGAATGTAGGGATTCCTGGAAATGGAGCTTAAGTCTCCCAAACCTCACCCTCTCTCCAAAAAAAAAATGTGTGGGTTCCTCTAAGGTCAGGGTCTTGGAATTCCTAATAGGGCAACTCAAAGTGGATCAGAAGATTTTATAAGGAAAACAAAGTTGAACAATTCACTTCAAGGAGTCAACAGAGAGAGTAATCATGAGTCTAATGGAAAATTAACCTTGTGGTGAAATAATGTATGATTAAAAAAGGAAATTCTAAAATCAATGCTACTAAAATGCCATATCTTCCTCCAAAATTTAAAATAATCATTTTAAAAGTTGATCACAGAAACTGAAATACAAGACGTATCATCAATTTTTGTCTTTATTACCAGAAAAGGTTAAAAAATTTAAATTCTTCCTATTTAATGTGCCAAACATTCACTGGCCTCTTATAGCAGGAACTCAATTATTCTCCTGTTTTTTAACTTGGGAAGAAAAGAAATTCTCATGTTGACATGTTTGTTAAGGAATATTTATAAATGAAAATAATAAGAAATGAAACTATTTAAAACACAGAAATAGCTGGGAACAGTGGAACACACTTGTAATTCCAACCACTCAGGAGGCAGAGAAAGGAGGATTGGAGGATCGAAAATTTGAGGCCAGCATGCACAAATTAGTGAGACTCCATCTCAAAATAACATTTCAGAAGGGCCCAGGATGTGGCTTAGTGCAGAATGCACCAGGGTTCAATCCCCAGTACTATATAAATAAATAAATAATAAAGTCAAGTAAAAAAATAATAGTTGAACAATCCTCTGATTTACTTACACAAAAAAGAAAAAAAAAGCTTTGATAACAACTACAAAGGTAAGAAATAAGCTTTATCACGTGTTTAATGTGGACATGCTGTGTCATTTGACTTGGTTGTATTCACTGTGTTCAAGTTCGTATAAGCGCACATGGTCATGATATACACCAATATGTTTACATTTTGGTTCCTCCTGCCCCCACATTTAGACCTCCCCTCCCTGATAACTGGGTTATCAGACTGAGGGATTTTAAGTACTTGGTCTCCTTTTGAACCCAGGTAATAATTTTGAAGTGTGCATTAATCTAAGATATTTTCCTCTTTTTCAGATGCCTGAAGCAGGTAGGCTGCTCAACCTGTAAATCATACCCCTTCTTTATTTGCACCCCCACCATGTAGCATCCAGGTCTTCCTAATTAAAATCTTCCTGCCCAGTGCATTTCCAATAAGAGAGCTGGAAATACTAAAGTCAAAGAAACCTAGGAAATGGGTGATCTGTAAGAAACTTTAGGAATTTGAAAATTTCAGTAGAAGATTCAACACTGATGGTGAAAATAGGCTATAAAATATCAATTATACAGGTTTTTTAAAAATTTATATATCATTTCTGGAAGATCCTAGAACTGTAGATAGTAGTAAAAAGGAAGAACAGAGGAGATGGGATGCAAAGACCACCAAAGTTTGACAAGATAATCTGGAGTTTTTATCTACATTCTGTTCCTGCAAATTCAGACAAGTAAGCAAAGCCAAATTTTATATTGAAATAGAGAAGGAAGAAAACATAGCTAATTTTTAAAATAACTCTAGCCCTATGTGAATCTGTAACTTTAACTATTGCAAAAAATGCTAAAAAATCTATAAATATTTTTACACAAGGTGATAATCTAAGTCTATAGTCATAGACTATATGACTAGGACTCTGAGAGGCTATGTCACAAAAAGAAGCATGAATTTCTTCACAAAATCAAAGGAATGCATTTCAATAGCAAGAGAGCTTGCAGCTTCCTTCCTAACCCAAACTGACAACAGATCTGCCTATTCACGTCTGGTAAGTCCAAGGACACTCTCCAACCATTACCACTTCTGCACAAAGTCCCACTTATGTTCTCCAGAAAGGCTGGAAAAGGTTACACATTTTTTCTAGGATGGATGGAAGCACTGTTGTCCATGCTTGGCTTTTTTATCAATTGACTTCACGAAGTTGAATCAAGTTTCCGAGTCTCTACCTGTTATGCCAAACTCTGCAACAAATGAACCAGGGCCAAGGGTGTACCTGCCTAATACAGAGTCTAACACAGAGAAAGCTACTATTCTGTCCTCCTCCACGCCCCCTCCTTCTTTTATTCAAATAAAGTTTTAAAAAATGGATCTTTGACATCCAAAAGGGATATGTATGTAGAAATTGACATATCACAAAATACTTTGAGAAAAAAAATGCCATTCGTTCACTACGAAATATCACTCCAGCACACACTTAACATGTATCATTCATTTCTACTACACACCTTCAGTACATTTTCTCATTTAATTTTCATAATAACCCTTTGGTTGTAGATGTTATTACTATTACTACTTTTAACTATTCCAAACTGCCACAATTAAAGGTACTTTACAAATGGACAACAGAACAAATATTAATTTTATGAACGCTAAAGGTCCGTTATATCAAGAACACTAGGAGATGGTGTTGGAGTTGATTTTCCTTCCAACTAGCAGGACTATCTATCCAGGCACTGGCTGCCTACCTTCCTTGGCCCTCTGTGCAGTGGCTGCTGATGTGCTCTGGGCACAGTACACCTCCCGGGTCTGGATCCCACCGCCGCAAACAGGTCCTGTCACATGCCAATGGGGGTCCTGCTGCTCCAGGAGGGGAGAGACTTGGCATTCTTTCCACTCAGAGGTTCTCCAGGAATACCTGTTTTGTTTGATTTATTTAAAAGAAGAAGAAGCAATAAGGAAAATATACAATTCTAAAGAAAACAAGTTATGACAAGTGTGCATGAAAATCTCTCTAGGGCCAAGTCTTTATTCATGGATAGAGAAATCTATGGGCTCTGAATTACTGAATCCCTAATATTTAAACCCCAGCACTCCACCATTGTCATAGCACAGATGACCCAGTGGAAAACTAATCTAGATAACAGTGGGTATGTCTCAACTCTGAAGCCTGAGGAGAGTGAAGAATTAGATGAAGGACCTGGAAAACCAAGGAGCCTAATATGTGGCAGCTGAAATTGTCACTAAATTTTCACTTGGTTTCACTTCACACCCTTCTAGATGACTGTGTGTGAAAGCTTGTCATTCTTTTAAGGATAGTAAGCGAAAGTAGAAAGTTGTGAATGTTTTATTTCAAATAGGCAGAGATGATCTCCAACATTTCAGTCTTTTTGATGAAGGAAACTTTTGTACCCTATTGACCCCTTGACACTAGGTACAAAATCATACATATTAAAAGTGAGTTAAAATGGGGTCACTACATTTAACTGATTCATAGATGTCTATCCAATCAGCATGCTGTTACTTAAACTAACTCAGGAGTTTATTTTTCTGGTTTATAACTAGCTAAGAAACTCCAATGTGTGTGTGTGTGTGCACACTCGCATGAACACACACGAATAAGGAAGAAACACAACAGGGTTTGCATTCAATTTATAGAAAATAAAACTATCACATCACTATATTCATACCTGGAGAATTTTTTCAGCAATAATTCCCTTGTATAGGTTATTACACCATTCCTCAAGCCCATAGCATTAATGTAACCCTATGGCATTCCCAGAAATACCAAGAATCATTAACCACTGGAAAAACAAAGAAAAAACATTTTTATTATATCCTATTTCAGATGTGAAGAAAATTTGGGGGATTTATGATTGTTTAAAATAAAAATGTAAAATAATAATTCAAAGTCACCAAGACCCTGGCCTTACTGAAACTAGAGTAAAACTGAAAGCAAGTAATAGATAACAAAACAAAGAAGGAAATCTTGAAGAATACCTAATAGTGACCAAACCCCTCACTATGAATATAATCATTCTAAAAAGCTTGAAAGCTGACAATCATAATTGTTCTCCTTCAGTCTCAGTACTTCATTTTCATATGGATTTTCCAGGCTTAAAAACTTCTCTATGGGCAAGGCAAGAGTTTGGGGTGTGGAGTTCAGGTCCTCCTCCGGCCAGGTGAGTAGAGAAAGCCGCAATTCCTGGGATTGAGAGACTGAGAAGAGGAGCAGTTCTCTCCTGAGACAGTCCTTCTCCAGAGCTAGAACTCAAAACCTTTCCTCCTCACAGAGTTCTCACCCTATCCCCAAGGACACCTAAGTAAAGGTCTTGGCCCTCCTGTCTAGTCTCAGGACACAGCTCTTTATTCCAGGGAAAAAAGCAGTAAGGATGGGGTAAGTGTGGCTGGATGGTTACCAAGTTCTCAACCCTTCCCCTTCTAAGACTTCCTTAAAGGAAGACAAGACAGACACAGCAGCTGACTCCAAGGCTGCAATGAAACCACAGCCACTGTGACAGGCAAACAGAGGTCGTGTGTTGTAGATGACAAGCATACTTTAGAGTCAAAATGACCTGATCCGAATGTGAGCCTTGCCACTACCTAGTCATCTGACTTCATTCCAACGTCTGTTTTCCCTCTTATAACAAGGACACAGTAATACCAAACATTGACCCTGGTATATAAATTCCACTAAATACCAATTCCCATTCTTATGTCCTACATGTACTATTTGCCCTTTGCTGCCTCAGAAGACACAAACACACAAACACACACACACACACACACACACTAGATTTATGTGTATTTCATTGATTTCATCAAATGCCCTAATGTTAGAGATCCAGAATTGCTGCAGTGTAAATTCCAGCAACCATCATCAAATAGCATTAAAAAAAATAAAATTTAGAATTGTAGCAAGTCACAGCAATTTGTTTGCTTGTTCAAAAAGAACAGGGGATATTGTGTAAATTGCTTTTAAAATTAATTTATCTTGACCTCATAAGAATTAGCAATGGAAGGATTTTGGAAGTCATTAGAGAGAAAAAAGAAAAGGAAAGTTTAATGATTATCATTTTACATAAAATAAGAAAAACTCTGTTGGTAGCTCATTAACCAAAAATACCCAACTTCCATTCACTGACAATTGGCAAAATCTCTAAAGAAATTTAGAATATTTATCACTATCACTATTGTTTACCACCTCACAGAAAATACCAACCCAGCAAGAAGCAGAGAAAAGCACCCTGAACTTCTGTATTCCCTTCTGAATGTGGATCTTTTCATAGTCTTTGCTCAGTCTCTCTTACTTCATGTTATTTCAAAAGCCTTATCTATGTTTAGTCACAAATCACCCGGCAGCCATGAAAAGGAAGCACCCTGAACACCACCAACCTGAGAAAGTGACTGTAGGATCTGACAGAATAAGAAATCAAAGGAGTCCGCTCAGTTAAACGTTACTCCCCTTCTCCTTTAGAAGTTATTACAGTGATAGTCCTCTCACCTCCGGAAAACTTGGCTTCTGAAGGCTGGGACACTCTTTAATGACTAAGCCTGATGCCTTCCAATACAATCTCATTTTGTCCTCCTGCTTAGGAGGGGAACTTGCAGAGCCTCAAAGACCAGTCCCACCTCTGAGGAGTGAGCAGCACTTTGAAATCGTCTGTGTGAAGGCCTCAAGTTCAGCAGATGAACATGGAATAAATGAAATCAATCAATCCTCATGGCTGCCTGGCCCTGCAAGTGTATGGGATCAATCTGCTTTACTCAAGGGCATGCCTGAAAAGAGAATGCACAGCATTCATTTATTTTGGGCTACTTGGGTGTCACGACAGACCCCTCAGGAAAGAAGAACAGGAGCCAACATTTTCTGCCTACTTATTCCGTGCCAGGCACTGCACTAATGAGATCAGGTGCATTACTCCATTTAATCTCCCAACAGCCCTAGGATGAAAATATCACCCCCCCTTCTTCACATGAGAGAACTGGCACACGGTCACAAAAGTAAAGGGAAGGGTAGGATTCAAAGTCATGTGTGTCTACATGGGGAACCCAAGCTGTGCATCCATGACACGGCATTAGCCCTAGATAACTAAGTATATATTTATTTATTCTGGAATATTTGATAATTTTCCCCTTCAATTATAATTCTAGATCATCTAATAAATAATAAAAAACAAAGTCAGGTGTGTCTGATGCTAAAGCAAATATTCTTAATGAAATCCATTCTGGGGCATTAAAACAATGAATGGAAAACCCATGAAGTCCATTTAGAACTTCAGTAAACAACAGGGAGCTACCTGGCTCACTATGACATGGACAAAAATATTGGTATTAGCTGGATGAAGTATACCCTTGATTTAAACAATATATATGTATGTGTATATATATATATATATACACATACATACATACACATATACGTGCATCTTGTTTGTGATGATATTGTCAGTGACACCTGCCACTATTGCATGATATTTCTCACTGCCAAAATATTTCTTCTTCTTCTTCTCTCACACATAAACACAGTTTGAGAGTATTTTATACCCATTCATGTTTAATTACAGCACTGTGGTCACTGTGGTCAGACAGAGCCAAATTTTAGCACCGTATGTTAGAAACAAAATCAAAGAGAAGTCAAATAGAGGAATCTCTGAGAAAATTCAAATTCCTACTAGTAGGCATACATGACAACTTTCTAAAGATAAATGGCTTTTTAAACCTTAAAGTCTAATACAGTATACAATCCCTGATCCATTCTCCAACTTCCACTCACGTGAGAATGCTTCTGATGTCCCCGTAGTCCATGAAAGGGTATATCCACTGACAGTCACTCTGAAATCTCAAACCTGAGAAGGGAAATGCCAACAACCCAAATCCTGAATCTACAGGGAGATAACTGCTATAAAGACATTCTAGGTAAGACACACATATGTAAAAGACTGAAGCCAGAATAGAGCTAACAAGCAGGATAGGCTAGAAGAAACAGGCCTGCCCCAACAGCAAGTGAATCACTCCTTCCTCTACACATTCACTGTTCACGCATCCATTCTTGCACCAAGTAATTCTTGAGCTACAACTATGTGCTGAGGATGATTTCAGACAATAGAGAGGGACAGCAGGGAGCATGGGAGGATGACCTTCCAGTTGGTGGTCAGGCATAAATGCAACAATACAGAACACAGCACCAGACAACCTGCAGTAGGGAGACATGGACCAGGACAGCTACTGTACCACCATGTGAGGAAAATCCTCAGGGTCCTCAATAAAATAAGGCAGCGAACAAAAGACCAGGTGCGCAGCAAGTGTTGTTGGTGGAAAGAAGAGTGTGTTGAAAGGTGCCAGGTGGAAGAGTGCTTGACACTCTAGGTATGGCACTAAGCCATGGTGGCTGGGGCACGTGGATCTGGACATAGGGAAAGAGATAGGAAATGCAGGGGACTCATTCGTCAGGCTATCGTAGAGCTTGGCCTGACCAAGTTAGGATTATGCTTTCCAAACATAGTGGGAAATCATGGAAAGGTTTGGGGAAAACAGTGACATGGCATTGCAATTTAAGCTTTCAGAGGACCATCCCAGCCACTGGGTGAAGAATGGGGAGGTGCGCCAGACAAGTGTGGAAGTCTCTGTAGGTCTAGAGGAGACCATGGCAGCATCAGATGGAGCAGTGACAGTGAGCATGGTGAGAAGGGATCAGACACTGGATATATTTGGAAGGTGGAGTTAATCTTTTATCAGATTAGATATGGGATGGGAGAGAAAGAGAGGAGTGATTAAAGACTCCAATGTTCTTTGCTTTCTTCCCCTCATATACTAGAAGTATGATTTCTTGGAACTGAATACGTAAGTCTCATAGCCCAGGAAAGAGAATAAGACCTAAACATCATGACAAACATATAACTTTTCTCCCCACACCTGAAACTCATGGCCCAACTTCTTTATGTTTCTCCATATTTTAAGTCTGCTCTTAGGAAACAGTCAATAAATGTATCCACATGAGATAAAGACCGTTAAGATTTAATATGCTATCACTCTCAGGAGATACATATAGAGCTTAAAAAAGGAACCAAGATTAATTCAAGGAAAGGCATTTTCTAACTGTGGAAATATATATTCTCATCATGAGATACAGGAAAAAAATTCTGGATTACAAAAGTGTACTCAAGATCTTGGAATTAAATAACTCAGGTATCAAGTTTGGCTTCCTAGGAGTCATGCTGTGCAAACCAGAGTCATAATTAAACTATTCCCTAAATTGAGAGAGGGAAGGGGGAAGAAGTAAGGAATTATTGCTGTGAAGCAATGAGTAGAGCCAGCCTAAATCAGCAAAGTCTAAATTAGGAAAGTTGGTACATTCAGTGACAATCTTAAAAGACCTCCATCCTACTAATGTGACATAAAGTAATTCTAACAGCAATAAAATGCCCAGACCAGCAAATCTTTATAGCAACCTCTGCCCTTTACAGTTCAAGCTGTGTCACTTTCATAAGCCTTAAATTTCCTAGAAAGTGTGATTTTTTTCCTTCTAAAGGAAGCACAGAAACATAATAGAATTTTAAATGACTTAATGATGGCAGATTGAAAGAATAATTGCATTAGTTAATAGTCATGTTTTGACTGAGCACATATAGATTTGCAAACACTCCTGGACTGAAATCCTAGTGCAAGGAATTCAAATTAAATGTGTGTATATTAAAAATCAGTGTACTGCAGCATGACTAATTTATGATAATGTCTGTTGTCCTTTTAAAGTTGTAAAAGCATTTAGAAAAGAATTAACTTGTCATATTTTGCTGAACAGACGACCAAAATAAAGGAAACTGAGCAACCTTCCTACATTTTTATGCTCTAGTAATTTTTTATTGGATAGAGTGGAGCTATTGATTATGGAAACTACTCTGAAGTGCAAAGCTCTTTGCTCTTCAGCAGATGGCTTCCTAAGCCAAACTCCACACATGTATTATTAATAGACTTCTATCACTACGCACAGCACTTAACAGTACGTTAACTTTCTCATACTAACTGGGGAACAAATCTTCCATCCAGGAGGACTTAGAGTGGCACTATAGGGACGCATGAAACAACACGCATCAAAGCAGACAAACCCAATAAAACGCTATCAGTCTCCTATTGAAACAATTTCCAGATTCTTTAAAAACTGTTTTCATTTCCTGAAACGGATTCTCCTCAGGGTTGCAGGTTAAACTTCCTCTACTCAACTGATGCCGAAAGCTCCTTTACTTAACTAACAACAGCACTTTATAAAAGAAGCCCTCAATTCACTCAACAAACTTTTCTTGGGTCCCTATCATGTACAGGGTGTTAGGCCCAGGGATGGAAATCAAGGGGAGAGGATTCACAAGATGTGATTGGTGATGTGTGTCAGAAGGCAATCCTTTTACAAGTTCCAACTGCTATGGCATTCCTCGCCCTTTTTGAAACAATTCTGGTAAATGTTGGGCACTGTGCAAAAGACAAACTGCGCCGGATGCCATGACACTTCTTCCTCTCAAGTTTCCTTTTCCATGTTTCGCAAGCTCTGAGCAAAAAAGAGTGCGCCCTGCGCCTGAAGGCTGCTTCCTCTTTCTTTCTGTACCTTCCGGTTGGTGATAGCTGACAACACCAACATAGCAGTCCCTCATTGGCTGGGATAAGCCAGTCTGCCTCTTCACCATTGGTTCCTTAGCTGTCTCCCCTCCCTATAAAAATCCATGTGCCTTGGAAATAAATGGATTTTGAGCTGCCATCCGCTGTCTGTGGCTGACTCATTTCCCCAGCCCTGAGGAAAGGGATCTCCAGCGAGGAGGTTCTGGATTTTGGCCAAGGCACTCATCCTCCTGATTGGCTCCCAGGGGGTGGTCAATCTGGCTGGTCGGGATTGTCCCGCCCGTGCCCAGGGACGCCTGAGGCAGCGACAGGTAAACAATGACAACAGATTTTTCATCCACAAAACTGGATACCATGCCAGAAGGAGCATAGATAGCCATTTTGGACCCTGGCAAACTCCCTGTGTCCATCCTTGCTCTAAATAGATGTCCTGACTTGATCTCCTTAATGATGCTCATTTTAGCTCCTCTTTGTAAAATACCTTGGAGTCCTTTACACACAGAATTTAACTCTAGGCATGGAATAACATACTCTGGCAAGATACTGTTCTGGGTTACTCTGCACTTAAAAATTCATTCATTTATCCAGCGTTTAGTGAGCATGTACTATGAGCCAGATACTTTTCTAGATGCTACTCCTTCTAAAGGTAGAGGAAAAAAGAAACAAAATAGCCACAGCCACATGCATGAAGCAATGGTTGGGAACATTACCAACTACTAAACATTCTTAGGGCAAGAGTAAAGTACACAAGATTCTTAAGATAAATAAGGTAAGTGAAAACAGTCCAAAAATCTTCAGTACTCTGAATTCTCTAGTGATTAGCACAGCGGGAGGCCAAGGCAGGTGTTGAGCAGACATCACCCCAAAAACACGTCACTCTGTTTCAACTGGCAAAGGAAGCAGATAATCAAGACATGTTCTCCTTCTCTGTCCTCTCCTGGGCACCATCTCTCGGGTCAGACTCATCCAAAAACTTAATCAACTAATCTACAGAATTTTCTCAAGAATGATTCCATTTAGAAAATCGAAAGTTGACTTCAGTTCCTCAAAAAGATGCCAGGGAGAACCAGGTTGGTTATTTAACAAGCAAAGCAATATGGGATGCAAGAGCCCAGAGAGATCTCTCAGCATGAGTTTGCACACAGACAGACTTTTCATAAAGAATTTCTAGCCTTACAATAATAATGATAAATTCATACACACCAGAAACAGGAAGCATGGATTAAAAGAGCCCATCTATTCAGTGCCAGACGAGAAGAGTGAAAGGATTTTTGACAAACTGGCTTTTCTGTGTAGTAATATAGCCTATGTAATACCATCAGCCATGAAGCTTCTGCCTTGAGATTTTCTCAAGAGTTTTTCTCTACCCCATTGGTCACTATCACCATTTAATAGTGCTGTCTCCTATTCAGTTTTGAACTTTAAATGATCATCTAAGAGGCAGACGGCCATTTTCACATGGAGACGGTTGCCTCCCTGCTGGGTAGTGGAAGTTGCTGGCAGATCATCTGAGGTGTCATTTCTGAGAAAGACGTCGGTAGTTGACATTTTATCAATATTCCTGTGTGTAGCTACATTGTCCCCAGCTAGACTGGTGCTCTCTGCTTATACACAAGGGATTTTGAGCCATAGCTGTCCCAGAATCGTGCTGTCTCAGATATGTGACAGGAAGCACCTAAAGCATTACAGCCATGCATCTAGTAAACAAAGCTGCCTCACGCTTTAAGGAGCTGGAATGCGCTGCACCTTCCCCTCCCTTGAGCTGCAGGGCTGCATGCTGTAGATGTTAAGCATGGCACAGGAATAAAGTGCAGAGGTATTTCACACATGGCATCTCTGTCAGAGTTTGGGGACAGAGGACAGTGCTCAATGATGACAGAGAACCACAAGAGTGAAGGTGGAAAGTGACAAGCAGATTCATCCTGTCTCTCCCGTGTCCATTCCCCACTGCCAGTCTTTGCCGTGCTTAGTGTTATATTGTATTTTGAGGAGGCGGGCATAAAATCACCAGCCAACTGTGTAATGCTAGAGGAAGCAGTGTCTGGGGTCTCACAGTCTTGGTAAAAACCCACACCTGTGAAACAAACTTAAGGCATAAGAATGCCAACTCCCACGTAGCTTTAAATCCCCCAAGTCAGCATGATATAGGCTGCTCTCTACCTCCTTTCAGGTTAAGTTACTTCTCCATGGCAATTTCCAGGCTTCTGGTTCCAGATGGTGACTCTACAAAGGACTCTTCTTCTTACACTCTTTTCATAGAATCACACCTTAGGGATTGACACTTAGGATTCAGAGTTAAAATGCTGGTCAGGGGGAGCCCAGCTGTTAAGAACAGCCAAGCTATGCAAATGAATAATACTAATACGTAGAGACTAGAGCACTGCTCTTCTATACCTTGGAATATTTTCCCCTCCTTTCCTGAGTGGCTGATTTTCTCACTTCCTTTAAACCCCCTGCTCAAATCCAGCTTGCTCAAATGAGGCTTCTCTGATAACTGGGCACAATTCTATGACCTGTGCTGACCCCTATCACAGCATTCCAGAAGCTTCTTATCTTTACCTCGCTCTAGTATATTTTTACGTACCATGCACATCAAGTACATAGCATTTATTTATCTTCACTAAGTTTCACGGGGGGAGAAAAATTTGTCTACTGTGTTCTCTGAGATATCCCGAACACTTAACATAGAACTTGGCATAGAGCAAGAGCTCGATGCATACTTATTGAATGAAGAAACACGCCTTCTATTGCAAACATGGCAAGGAGGGTAAAGGCCAAAGCACATTCTGATAAAGTTAAAAAAAATATGAAGAATCATACAAATATATATTTACCTGCTGGGGAGAAATGGAGAGAATGAATTGTTGATGTGTAAGAATCGTTCATGAATTCTGGTAAAGAATACAGGGCATTTTTGTTCCCTAATAGATTTTTGTTTCTGTTTTCCTTGTTCACAATGAATTTAAATCACTGATGTCAAACTAGAAACAAAAGTTAATGTACAACCTTTATTCTGTGTGTTATATCTTTCCTGTGGTAGAGGCCACAGCTCAGATTCCAGACAAATAAGAATGTCAACTGATGCTAATTTTGTTGCTGTTATTAATTCATTCTTCCTCTCACAACCAAGTAGAATCATTAGTTATTAACACATCATTCTCCACAGGAAATACTGGATGATATTTCAGATAATTCTCCAAGACACTTACTTCCTAAAGACTGACTGACTGCAAAAGGTTTTGTTTTTAGACAAATTCCAAAATCAGCAACACTTTCAAATAACAGAATTAGGGAGCCAGGTTCATCATCAAGTGAAATTTGTCATCCTCAATTTTCAGACATCAAGGATCAATCAAATGAATAACAATAGAGCAATTCATCTTAAGTACACATCAAATTATTAGAATTACAAATTTTTTAGAAAAGGGCATGCTGCATGTAATTGCATGTATGTGTATGTATGTCTGTATGTGTCTGCATATATATATGTGTGTGTATGTGTGTGTATCTCCTTATCTTGGTGCTGTTTTCACTCTGCCTCTTGTGAGAGTCAGTGTGATATAATGGGAAGAACACTGTCTTGAGAGCCAAAAGGACTAGAGCTGAAACTTTTCTAGAGATACAGATTTATTTAAGAAAGCAGATACAGAGACTGGAGTGATGGCTCAGCAGTTATGACACTTGCCTAGCATGTGCGAGGTCACAGGTTCAAACCCTGCCACCATGTCCGCAACGAAATGTCAGAGCAACGAAACCAATACAAAAAAACTAAATAAAATTGATTCTATCTTTCTCTCTCACTGTCCCTCTCAGGAAAAAAAAAAACAGATATACATTCAAGGGTGATGGCAGTATATCTCATGGAATAGACATGTTTTTGGGTAAAGAAGGAAAAACACTTTCAAATAATGCAGGCCATCCCCAAGATAGAGAGAGCGCCAGAGCTGATCTTAACAATGCCAGTTAATGCCTCTTTCACTCACAAAATTGTTCTATTTGGATGATAAACTCTCCTTACTCTAAATAGTCTGTATGCTTAGTTATTTTATAAATCTGCTATAATTATTGTTCCACAGTAAATATTCAATGAAAGACCGGTGTAGCTTAACAAATGTAAATGCAGCCACCCAGCTTTCCTAGCACCATCAGGAAGGTATTATTCTGACATCAACAGAATTTTAATAGCTATTTGCAAAGAAAATGGGGTCATGTCTATACATCAACAAACTGTTGAAAATGGCAGCAAGTGGTCATTAGCCATTCCATGAGAAGAATAGAGTGTAGGGGCACAAGTACCAATGTCATCATTAAATGAACCAGCTTCCATTCCTGCTGCCTATCATTGAGAAACCTTCTGAAAACCACTTCTGTGGGGAGAAATGGTTTTCAAATTACTGAGAAGAAATAAGTTTCTGCTCAAGGAAATGACTATAGCATGCAGTCCAAGGAAAGGAGAGATTCTCTTTCTTGAGGAAACAAGCACACCTGCAAGTAGCAACAATAATCGGCACCCTTTTTGTAGTGCCCCTGCATGTCAAGCACTGGGCCTGGCATGCCATGTATCTGGTCTCGTGTTTCAACCCTGCAATAGAGACAATACTTTAGACACATTTTGCTGAAAATGGAAGCGTCCCAGGTATGTTGTATCGCTTGTTCAAGTTCACACAGCTAATAAGTGATGGAATTGCAATGTTAATCCCAGAATATACAATCTCAAAAGGGACACAGACCCAAGGATCATGTCATCCTCAAGTTCTTATTTTATTCAAAAATTAGTGTTTGGAAAGGTGGACATATACTGAACACAATGAGAAGGATCCTGTGAGACTTTCACTATTTGAATGCTCACAAGGTGCACCCACCTCTGCTGCATTTGAAGGAGTCCTTTTAGTGAAAAAAATAATCAATTTATGTTCAACCAGCACTGATTCCAAATGTAAAGAGAAGGATGAAGTAACAAAGAATCTCACAACATAAACTTTCCTTTTTAACTCATCCCTCAAAACACGCATTATTTTAGGGTTAAGGAATTGCCAGGGTCAGCCCATCAAGCACATCTGTTGGGTTTATAACCCACCCACCCTTCCCATATCACCAAATAATCAACTCACACAAGAAACTACTTTTGCCTTGTTTCGCTATTGTTTGGGGCAATGAACCTCAAGTATTATCAAGGCTATAAAAAAAACTATAGAAAAAAGTATTTTAAATAGATAAGGGTTTAACAGATAAAGTTCAGGGCAGCTGTCCAGCAGGAAATACCATAAATCCAACCCTAACAGATTCTGACAAGTTAGTCTCAAACAACTGCTAGTATGAGATTTGGCCCACAGGAAGCTAACAACCCAAAAGGAAAATATGTGGGAAACCTTTATCAGGTAAAAAACAACCAGGCAGAATATAAGTGATACCAACAAGCTAAAACGTAGTTATTAATAGATAATCCTTTTTCCCTCTGGCTTCCTATGGATTCTGGAATAGAAACAGTGTGAGATTTGTAGACAAAAGTACATTAGAACCAGAGTTCTGTCACTCATTAGCTATGCAACCTCGGGAACTATTTAAAGTCTCTGACCATTAACAGCTTCATTCAAAATGACTATGAATGGATTCAGAAGTTTTTTATAAGAACTAAGTGTGCCATGTCAGGTAATAATATCTAATAATTACTGAACATTTACTGTGTGCCAATCAGTACATGAAGTAAGTACTGCTCTTAGATGAGTAAAATAACGTACTAGAATTAAGTAACTGAATGAAATTCATATAACTATAAAGCCACAGAAGCAGGATTGAACTCAAGGAGTCAGCATTAAAGCCCATGCTCTTAACTGTCTACCCTGTAGAGCCAAGCATGGAATTCCGACACTGAGTCGAGACTCAATAAATGGGTCTCGGCAACTTTTATTATGCTAATATCAGTATCACCACTTCAAGTGAAATTATATAATAAAAATATTTGCACCAAAGAACGCATACTACCTGGGGCATGTTTTGAGAAGTTCTCCTTCAACAATGCAGGCCTCTTTCTCAAGAAGTTCTGGACAGTGCTTTCCACTCCCAAGGGCGATGTGCTTCACCTTCCGGCTCCTGCTCCTAAATCCTGGTGAGAGACTCCCTGAACGGCATGTCTTCGAGCAGGGGCTCCAGGAGGTCCACTCGGAGGTTTCACAGTCTTTCGGCATGATGCAGGGCTGAACAGTTAGTGGAAAGGAGTCCTGCATACAAAGGCTGAAGGACAATAGTAGAAAACAGAAAGACAAGATGAAATGGATGCAACCAAATAAATTTAAACTCTATGAGAAGAAAAAAATTTAAATCTAGCATAAGCTTTGAAGAGAAAGATATTCTATCTTCAAGTGTTAGGGGCATCATGATAGCATTGTTGTGAACATCACTTTTAAGAACACGTACTCTAGATGGGCTGAGTGGTGCACACCTGGAATCCCAATGGCTTGGAAGGCTGGGGCAGCTGGATCACAAGTGCAAAGCCAGCCTCAGCAACTTAGTGAGACCCTGTTGCAAAATAAAAATTAAAAAGGGGCCGGGGATGTGGTTCAGTGGTAAAACATCTCTAGAACCACAAAAAAAGAAGAAAGAATGTGTACTGTTTCACCTGATACAAGAAGCTTTTTCACTCCAGCAAAATACACATGGAAGATAAGCCCACCATGCGCCTCTGCCTTTCCAAAGCAGTATCAGAAATAACAGAGGGCCTCCTAGTGTTTCACCAAGGGTGCAGCCCACTATCACCATTTACCGACTGGACCCCATCTGTGCTGCACTTCACTTCATAGACCATTTATCACAACAACTGTATGAGTTCACATTTTATTATCTTCACTTGACAGATAAGAAAACGTATGCTTGTGGAGGCTATGTGATCTGTCCTACACCAAATGAAGGTAAAGGGAAGCTTTCGAGTCACCCATCCATTCTTATAAACACTGAGCCTTTTTTAAAATGGGATATTGATTGCTTCCTCACACTATTAGGCTCTGGGCACCAATTTCCTCATCTGCAAAATTTGAGTGAAATCAAGTAGGGTGACAATCTAATTCTGGAACATAAATAAAGGGGTGAGATAATGTGACAATGTAATGAAGTCCACACACAAGGACTTATAAGACTGAGGAGCAGCACTGCTGATGTAGTGATGAACTCCATGGACAGACAGGGGTACTCAGGGAGAAGGACACCTGAGCTGCAATTTTAAAAGATAAATGCAATCTTCTTAGGCACAAAGAAATCACTATGATAAGGAAGGGGCCTACATATTCAGACCTTGAAATACTGCTTCACAAAAATGGGAACCAGTCATAGACTGGAGATAGCTGTACAGCTCCCAGGAGCCAACAGCTTAATTTTTAGAAATTTTCCAAGACATTTGACTTCATGTAAGTAATCTGAAATTGGCCAAGGTGGGAATATTTACACTACAGAAATTGATAACTGCTATAAATCAAGCCCCCTCTTCCTAACCCCTAAGAATGGGTTGCTAAATCTTTACAAGCACTACTGGGAAAAACTAGAAGCTAATTTGTTTTGCTGAATGTGAGAAATCAGATATTACTTATGGTAGTTCTTCAAAAGCAGGCCTGAAAAGGTTTAATGCTTTGGCCTAAAGAATTCAGATGAGAAATAAAATAAAACTCATAGAGGAATATAATATTTCAAATATTAATTGACATTCTTTTCATCACTTCAGTATTATTCCTTCACTTATTCAATCAAAGGCATACATTATTTTGGAGGAAAGAAATGATAGTTTTCATGGACATGTACACCAAAGAAAAGTTAATATTGTAATACTGATTTCCAAAATGGAACCTACAAAATCCAATGGAATAACAGGCTATAGTCTTTCACTAATAGCCCCTCCCTATGTGCTCAGAGGGAGGAATCTTAAATTATTTCTAGGTTTCTAACTTGGGAAAAAACATACAAATAGCACATACTATTTATAAAAGCCAGTATTCATGAGGAAGCAAAACAAGTTCATACCTTTACACATGGAAGGATAAATTATAGTAAGGTTTCCATATTGACATCCTGCCGTAAGCCATTGAGAATTAATGTGACATTCATACAGAAAAAGGTAAAATGATATAGCAAAAAATTTTGACCTGATATTTCACTTTTTACAATCTATTTAGATTATTTTGGTCATCTCAAAATGAGAAGAACAGTATATACTTCCTTGCCATTAATCCAATACAGTGTTATGGAGCCCTGGAAGGAAAATGCCCTAGAAAGAACCTATCCTGCAAAGCTCTACCCAACAGAATGTACTGCCACTGTCAACAGGCAACGCACAATTTGGGAGTAGGGCAGCCACCTGTTCAGTAGGGCACAACAGAAACCTGTAAATCAACAAGAAGTCTGGGTTTTGACTTTTGGAAATCATTGTGAACTAAGTTGTAGTCTTCAACATCTCAAAATGAAACCTCATTTTGGAAACAAGGTCTTTAAAAAGGTAATTGATTAAAAATCAGGCGTTAAGGTGGATCTAATCTAAGTAACTGGTGTTCTCATAAGAAAAGATAAGGTGACAGGCACATGGAGGTAAGACCAAGTGAAGGCGCAGAAAGAAGATGGTCACAACTCAGAAGTGAAAGGCCTCAGAAGAAAGGGGCCTTCCACACCTCCGTCTTGCATTCCAGATTCCAGAAAGCAAGAAAACATGTCTGTTGCTTATCCGCCCAGTGTCTGCTATGGCAACCTGAGCAAATTAATCCAGGCATAGAAGGAAGTTTTTCAAAGTGTGCATGTTTTTAGGAATGAGCTTCAATTTCCAAAATGGACTTTCTTCTTCCATTCATGAAGTCACATGATTTAGTTCTCTCTCTGTGGTAAAAGCAGTGGCTTGATTCTTCCCTTGTCCCAGCTTCCATTCTCATCCCTCTTACACTGACTTGCCAGACACAAGTCTCCAACAGCAAAAGGAAGTACATGGAGTTACAAGGATTGAGTCTTTTGAATTTTTGGAAAGAGTTCCAAATTCTTTTGTGTGTGTATATTTTTGTTGTTGTTGTTTGTTCAAATTTGGGGGCTTATTTTGTCAAAATAAAAATGTGTCCCATTTGTTACATATTTACTTATCTTAATGTTAGCTTCAACAGTCCATCTCCTTGGTTAAAATGATGATCATAACAATACCAATAATAAAGATACCACATTGGGTCCCAATCTCATTTAATCAGTAAGATTCCATTTAACTGGCATAGAGGAAGGAACAACAGGTAGTAAATCAGAAATATCTGGATCCTGGATTTTATATCACAATAAGGTAGGATGATCTTAATTTCTTGACTGCCTAGTTTTATAATCTGCAGAAAAAAAATAGTATGATTTGCTCACCCCACAGTTATGGTAACCTTTCGTATAAGTGGAATCACCTTATAAACTATAGCCTACAAAGAACACTGTCCACACACAGAAATGGGAATCGATTCTTTTATGGAAAGTACTGTGCCTTTTTAATGAAACAGACATATACTGTTGATTTGTCTTTTAAACAGGAGATGCTGTGGTGATTACGCCTCCATGACATCTACAAAGCATGCTGGCATCTGTAAATTATTTTGCCAAGAATTCAGCTGTTAAAGAAATCTTCAAAACTTCAAAATTACTCAGGTTTTTTGCTACTGGAAAAGTAAGGAAGTCTCTCTACTTACAAATAAAGGCAGAAACTCTTACAAAATAAAAATCAGCAGCGAGGTACACTAATTCATTAGCATTGTAGTCACCATTACTTTAAAGCAATATTAAATATTTCAAACACACAGAAAACAGAAATATAAAATAAATACTGATAACTTTGTAGTAATTACTCAAATTTTCACAAATAAAAAATTACGAATTCAGAAGGAATTCACAGTGTCCTTTGCGACCCTAGTTCCATTTCTCTTTCCACTTACAGGATCACTGTTCTCAAACTGATTTGGTTTCAGGGTCATGGACCTAACCCAGTTTCAGGGTCACTACCTTTGTGCATGCTAGGTAAGCACTGTCACTGAGTTAAATCCCCAACTCCTCAAATGAATTTGTATTATTTTAGATTATGTTTTATACTTTAAACAAATATGTACATATTCATAAATAGCAAATAGCATTGCCATAGGTTTTAAACATTTTTATTTATATATTATTTTGTTATATCACTTGTCCTGAAAAAATACTTTCCTTGCTTAATACTATGATTTATAAAACTATACATGTTAACAAATACAGAGTTCGTTCATTTTTAACACTGAGTAATATTCTAATATGGCAATTAATTAATTATTTCCCCAATTAGAGGCTCTTTTGTTTTTGTTCAATGTCTTCTAATTTAACAGAATAATGTATTAAACCTCCTTGTACATATCTATATGTTACCCAAGTAAGAAATATTTCCCATACCACATTATTCCCTAGAATTGATTCATACTCACTCTCAAATGTATTAGACATGGTCAAATTTCTCCTTTGCTACCTGCTCCTAGTTCTTGATATTATTAGACTTACTTTTCAAAAATTGAGAAAACGCATTTGCATTTCTTTTCCATGTTACCATTGAGCTCTGCTTCTCTCTAGTGATGCCTCAGATTTCCTGCTCTGTGAATCAGCCCACAATGCCTGCCTACTGTGACATGGTGAGTAATTCCAGCCTACTACTTAGAATCTGTCAATGTGTAACCTTACATGGCAAAAGAGGACCTGTAGACGCGGTCACGGTGAGGATTACAGAGTACCCAGGTGTGCCCAAAGTAATCACAGAGTTCTTGGAGGAGGAGGCAGAAGGGACACAGCTGGAGGAAATGTGAAGACAGAATCAGAGCTGGAGCAATGCAGATCTGTGAACTGAGGAATGTGGACAACTTCCAGATGCAGGAAAAGGTTAGTAAATTGTTTCTCCCCAGAGCCTCCATTTAACATACTTTTTTTTCAATGTGTTGTATTTCTAACCTATATTTATTCTTACTGCATTTAAGTACATTCTCATAGATTCATATATAGATATTGACAATAAATAGATACAAAGATATACACTCAGATTCTAAACAGCAACCTGTTGGGTTTATATAATACAAATACATTTCCCCATAATTGTATTTTTAATACAAATACATTTCCCCATAATTGTATTTTTAATTGCTCATATATTATTGCAGCAAAATTTTTAATTCCTTCTTCAGTCTTTCTTCTTACAGCTTGCATTTTTCAAGTCGTAATTTGGATTTTTCCCCTATCTAGTGCATAAAGTCATGCTATCCTAATTTTTTTTCCAGAAAATTTTACATTTTCCTTCTTCACTATTTATAACTCCAATGTGATACTCATTTTCATTTTTAAACCATTTTTAAACAATTATTGGGCAGATGTTTAACCTATATACTATGTCTTCATCCTCCTTTCTGTGGATTCTTTATTTCCAAAAGACTGTCAAAATCATATCACAGCCTTTTATTGATTCTAAACATATTTTAACCAAATGCTAATGCTCATGATTTGTTTTTTAATTTTAAAATTATTTCTTGCTTGAGCTTCTTATTTATGTTTATTTTGTTCTCACTGTTTCATATTAGACTTAGCCCAAATTTCTGGTCATCCTTTGTTATTAGGGATTGCAACAAGAAACAGGTACAAACTGGAAGCTCTTTGGTTCTAGATCGAGCTCAACAAATGGTAGACACTACCAGTGGCAAATCATGCAAGGATCAGGCCATTTTACTTGAGTCACTTCAATACTGGTCTCCATCAGCTTTTACTATTTAGGTTAATTTTTTCCCCCAAGACAGAAATCTTCTGTCTTGCTTCATCTGTGTAGATCTGGATGTTAGCTTAATGATAGCTAACTAGAGAAAGGAAACACTGTTACAAACTATTACATGGATTTTCACAGAACCTGCATGATCACAGTGTGATTTTCACACTTATGCTATCTTCTGCAGGTAAGGACGTAATGTTAAGAATTCCTGAACATATTCATCCTCAGTTATTTAGCGTCTATGATGCCTAATACTTCAAGAATCTTGTATTAAAGTTGGAACAGAATAGGCTATAGCACAGTAACAAATAAACTGTGAAATTTCAATGTTCAATCAAAATAGACATCTTTTATTTTTATTTCCATTACTTATTCTATTATTGTCCCTTCATAAAATTTATTCCAAGTTGATTCAATTTTCCTGGAGTCTGCTCCTTTAACTTAAGCCTTAAAGACTCAGACTGTGTCCACTATATACATTCACCATCAATCTAGAATATGTGGCTTCCAAGTTCACCTTTAAAAAGGGACAGGAGAGCACAAAGGTGGTGCAGGGTGAATCATCACTTGAGACTACAAGCGACTGCTATTATATCTGCCTATGTCACTAACTAGATCTCAGTGAACTGGCTCTACTGTAACTGCAAAGAAGACAGTGAAACATATTCCTGTGCACCACGGAAAAGCCAAAAGTGTGATGAAAACACAGATGTGTATCTAATGCACATACGCGCTATGGAAATTGAATTAGTTCTTACGACTTTTCCAACTGAAGGAGAACTTTCTACTACTTTCTCCCTGTTGCTGCACGAATGACCACTCATCTATATGTATGCTTTTCAGCTCTCCAAATCTGTTGTTGTTCTTATTTGTGCTGAAGAGCTTTGTGTGTTTTTGTTTTGTTTGTTCTGGGAATTTAACCCAGGGTCTCCTACATGCTAGGCAAATGCTCTACCACTGAGCTACATCCCCAGCTCCTAGAGTTTCTGTCTTGTTACTCATTACTGCCATTTAAATGGGTTCCAGAATAAAGCAGAAATATATATTTGTGTTCATTTTGCTATTTGTGACCAGAAACCAAAAGGTTATATGACACAAAGCTTTGCCAATGGCATGTAAGGATCCAATCGATAAATCAATGTATTCCTTGAGAGCTACATCTACCCTACACTGTGGAAAAGTATTGCCTAGAGTAATTAAAAATGTTTGAGATATGTGTCTAATTGTGAAAGGATTTCCATTTTAAAAAATTTGCTCTAAATTAAATAATGCTGGTATATGTAATTGAGTATTTCAAAATATACTTCATATTTATTTACAAAGTAATTTTTACAGAAGTGAAATTGAAACTAAGAAAACACTTTGGAAACTCTTAATAAAACAATGGACCATAACAATGCACTGTTTTTCCAATTATTTAGCAAAAATTCTGCTATCCATATGGCAGGTGCATACCCAAATCAGAACATAATAACAAAGGAACAGTCACTCCTGAAGCTTACATATTCTAACTTAGGGAATGTGTACAAGATCACATGATGAAAATAACACCAAGGAATAAAATGTGAGTGGAAAAACGATGATAAATGAGCCAGAACTCAGACAATCTGAAAGAAGAAGAGATCTGGGAAAACAGAGATGTGTGCTATTATTTTTAATGAATTTAAGTCCAAACTGGTGGTATTTTTCTGCCATCAGTAAAACTAATAGGAATGCATGAACAAAAATGACAAGAATGATAACTAAAATAAGGAAAATATGCATATGCTAAGGTTTATAAATCCAGAAGTGTTTAGAAAAGAACCCCAAAAAATGATCCTTACCACCTACTAAAACATGACATTCAGCAAACAAAGATATTTCAAAAGACATAGATTTACAATTATAGTCTGGAAGGCAGTTTTGAAAACGTTAGCTTATGGAGATTATTAACCTACAAAGAAAAAACACTGATGATTACTGATAGACTTTAGCTGGAAGAGTATGTGAGTGCTCTGTTCTCCATGACCTCCTATCTTGGCCAAACTAACCTGAAGTAACTTATGTCATATTTACCTAAGATTAACATTCACAGCTAAAGTGAGGCATACACTGGGATGTGCAGCCTTTTTCTTTTCTATTTGTCAAATAAAACTGTACTTGAGCTGGAGCAGTGACTCAGCACTTGGAGCACTTGCCTGCCATGTACAAAGATGTGGGTTCAAACCCCAGCACCACATACACAACTAAGTGTCGGAGAAACACAGGCAAGATAAAAGATAAAGTTGATTCTCTCTTTCCTCTCTCTCACACACTCTCCCTCTAAAAATAAAATGAAAGAACGGTACCATTGAAATGTCTCAACTTCTTATCCCTATTTGCATAGATTTAAACCTTTCAATAGGTAATAAACCTAAAATAGCAGTATGAAGGTATATTTTAAATATGCTGTTTAGAGTCTTCTATGGAGTTGAAAGACTGTTCAATAGATACAAATGTATGCACACAGAAATACTGAGATATTAAATTCTTGAGAAGGAATGTCCTTGAGTGTGATGTTATATCAAAATGGAATGTGTTTAGTATTATGATCATTTCCTGTCACTAGAAAACACTATTCAACAGAGATTTAAAATGCAGTGCAACTCTCAGAATATAAAAGATTTTATCTTGTCCAAATTTCTTAGAGCACTAAGAATGATATATGTTGGTTCATATTTGAGGATGTGCATGTGACTGGTTAGAGATCAAAGTGATATCAGCAATCATCTAAAGGTCTTGGCCATGACTTTCATTTTATAGAAATGGAAACTGAGACCCACAAAAACAGAATCAATTTTCTAATCAGTAAACAGCAAAATTATAGAATGACCAAGGTTAAAATTGAATTACTATGTCTTTTAGGCCAAAACTATGTCAACATGTGAGAACTGTTCTTACTTACAGATTCAAATTTATAAGATTCTACACCTGCCTATATTGTCTTCCAGATTCTCAGAACAATGGCTGTTACCTAACTAAAATTCCTCTGTGGAAAACACCCTCACAACCAAAAGGAGACCAAATAAAACCACATTTCACTCTTACATTCCCCAGTAGTAGAGACAGAACATATCCCACCCCCACCACAAACCTCCAAGTAGTATGTCAAGAAAAAAAAAAATTCGAACAGATTAACCACAATAGATCCAACCCAGTGGGTATAGAAAGAAGAGGTAAGCCCTAAGAGATTCCATGAAAAGGGCCACAGAGGAATAAAGGACTTAAATGAAAAAGATCACTTTCAAAATAGAAAGTTCACCAAAGACTTCAAAATACAGAATACAGGTCAGAACTTGGCAGTTCACAGCACTGACTCAGAAAATGGCCATGAAAGGAACTGGAAGATGCAGTCCTGCAGCAGCATTCCTTTGATTAATAATCACAGAGAAACAGAGAAGAGGAAGTAAAGGAAAAAAAGTAAATTGAGAGGAGATGAAGAATCCTGCAGAAGGACAATACGGAAATCCTAGAGAACAATAAAAGGTACTAAAATCCATATAGCAATTAAAAACCTACCAAAGAATAAAAGCCCAGGACCTGATGGATTCCCTGCCTGAGTTTTACTACACCTTCAAGGAGGAGCTAACACCTTTCCTTATTAAGATATTCTAAGATATTGAAAAGGAAGGAACTCTCCCAAACACTTTTTAGCAGGCAACCATAACTTTGATACCAAAACCCCTCAAAGACAAATCAAAAAAAGAAAACTACAGACCAATATCCCTGATGGACATTGATGCAAAAATCCTTAATAAGATTCTAGTAAACTGTATTGAAAAATATATCAAGAAGACAATTTCTCATGATCAAGTAGGCTTAATTCCAGGCATGCAAGGCTGGTTCAACATACACAAATCAATAAATGTAATTCATCACTTAAACAGAATTAAGGAAAAAAACCATATGATCATCTCAATTGATTGAGAAAAGGCCTTTGATAAAATCCAGCGCCCATTTCTGATGAAAACTCTAGAGAAAATAGGGACCAAAGGAACTTAACTTTGAAAAGGCCATATATGACAAGCCCTCGGCTACCATAACACGAAATGGAGTAAAACTGAAAGCATTTCCACTAAACTTGGGAACAAGACAAGTCTGTCCTCTCTCACCACTTTTATTTAAATAGTTCTCGAGACCCTAACTAGAGCAATCAGGCAAGAGAAGGAAATCAAAGGGATAAGAATAGGAAAAGAGGAAGTCAAACTATTCCTGTTTCCTGATGACATGATCCTATATCTGGAAAATCAAAAAAACTGCACCAGAAAACTGCTTGAGCTTATAAAAAGATTTAGCAACCTGGCAGGCTACAAGATCAACACCCATAAATCAGTAGCTTTCGTATGCACTAACAATAATAGTGCAGAACAAGAAATCAGGAAATCAGTCCCATTCACTATATCCTAAAAAAGAATAAAATTCTTAGGAGTTAATCTAATAAGGGAAGTAAAAGACCTCTACAATGAAAATCATTGGACATTGAAAAAAGAAATCCAAGAAGACCTGAAGAGATGGAAAGATGTTTCAGGCTCTTGGAAAGGCAGAATTAATATAACTTAAATGGCAATTCCACCAAAAGCACTATATAGATTCAAGTTAATCCCCATCAGGATACCAATGCCATTCTTTACAGGTATAGAAAAGGCAATTCTTAAATTCATTTGTAACAACAAGAAACCCAGAATAGCCAAAACATTACTAAGCAAGAAACACAAAACAGGTGGACTTGCAGTATCAGATCTAAAACTATACTGTTGAGCTGTAGTTACAAAATCAGCATGGTACTGGTATCAAAACAGGAACAAAGACCAATGGAATAGAACAGAAGACTCAGAGACAAACCCACAGATCTTTTTTTTTTTATTAGATGGATATAGGGATACAGTTGAGGGGGGAAAATTATCAAACATTCAAGAACCATTGTATATATACTTAGTTATCCAGGGCTAATGCCATATCATGGATGCCCAGCTTGGGTTCCCCCTGTTGTTGTTTCTCCCAGAAAAACTCCTAAGTGGATATCTTGTGGAGGACAGCAATCTCCTTCTGAGATGATTACCCCATATTTCCACTCTCCTAGGAGTTCTTCCTATATCCTCCTGCCTTGCAGTAGGTTAGACAGCTAAGCTAACAATAATTGAGAATCATACAATTTGAAGTTATTGTTAGCTTAGCTGTCTAACCTACTGCTTCCCCATGTATTCTAGCTTCCACAGATGAGAGAAACCATTCGGCCCTTGAGTCTCTGAGATTGGGATACTTCACTTAGCATAATTCTTTCCATCTCCATCCATTTGGCTGCAAAAGCCATAATATTGTCTTCTCTAATGGCCGAGCAGTATTCCATTGTATATAAGTACCAAAGTTTTTGTATCCACTCATATTGAGCGAGGGGCATCTGGTTTGGTTCCATAATCTAGCTACAGTAAATTGACCTGCTATAAACATTGATGCAGCCACATCACTATAATATGCTGATTCTAATTCTTTTGGGAACACACCCCGGAGTGGGATAGCTGGATCATAAGGTGGTTCCATCCTTAAATTTTGAGGATTCTCCACACTGCTTTCCATAGTGGCAGAACCAGTTTGCAGTCCCACCAGCAGTATAACAGTGTTCCTCTTTTCCCACAGCCCCTCCAGCATCTGTCGTTGTTTGTATTCTTCATTTTTGCCACTCTAACAGGAGTGAGGTGGTATCTCATTGAAGTTTTCATTTGCATTTCCCTTATAGCTAATGATATAGAGCATCTTCTCATATATTTGTGGGCTTTCCGGACTTCCTCTGGTGAGAAGGCTCTTTTTAGATCCATAGCCCATTTATTGATTGGGTTATTTGTAAGTTTGGTGTTTAGTTTCTTTAGTTCTTTATATATTCTGGATATAAGCCCTCTGTCCAAGGTGTAGCAGGCAAAGGTTTTCTCCCATTCTGTAGGTTCTCTCTTGATGCTCTTGACTAGATCCTTAGCTGTGCAAAAACTTTTTAGTTTAATTGCATCCCATTCATTTATTCTTGATTTTACAGCTTGAGCTGTGGGAGTTTTGTTAAGAAAGTAGCTGTCAACTCCTATATGCTGTAATGTTGACCCTATTCTACAGGTCTTTAAATGTCTGATCTTTGACAAAAGTGGTCAAAATATAACATGGAGGAATGACAGACAGCCTATTCAATAAATGGTGCTGGGCAGCCACTTGCAGAAAGTTAAAATTAGATCCTTATCTCTCACCTTGCACAAAAAAATCAAATCTAAATGGATCAAGGAATTATGAATTAAACCAGCTACCAAACAAGTGCTAGAAGAAAATTTACATCCAACACTCCAGCATTTGGGAGTAGGCAGACTTTCTCAACAAGACTCCTAAAGTGAAAAAATTAAAGTCAAAAATCAATGAGTGGGATGCCATTAAACTAAAAAGCTTCTGTGCAACCAAGGAATTGGTCAAAATTGTCAAGAGATAACCTACAGAATGGGATATAATCATGGCCTGTGATTTTTCCAACAGGCAACTAATAGCCAAAATTTACGAAGTACTCAAAAAACTTAATATCAAAACCAAAAACAATCCAATCAATAAACTGGACAGAAGACTAAACAGAAACTTCTCAACAGAGGAAATAAAGCAACTCAATGACTACATGTATAAGTGTTCTAAATCACAAGTAATCAGAGAAATGCAAATGAAAACTACATTAAGATTTCACCTCACTTGAGTCAGACTGGCAAAAATAAGGAACATAAACAATACCAGATGCTGGGGAGGCTGCAGGGAGATAGGAACACTACCACACTGTTGGAACTGCAGACTGTTACAGCTGCTCTGGAAAGAGGGTGAAGAATCCTTAAAAAATTAGGCATGGACCCACCGTATAATCTAGCTATCCCTCTTCTGGTTATTTTCCCAGAGGAGTTAGAATCGGTACATTACAGCAACACAGCAAAATCCATTTTCATAGCAGCTTAATTTATAATTGCTAAATTTTGGAACCAACCCAGGTGCTCCTCACTGGATAAAAGGATCCAAAAGCTCTGGTATACCATGGAGTTCTACTCACCAGTTAGAAATAACGAAATTGCAGCCTTTAAAGATAAATAGATGACAATGGAAGAAATCATGCTGAGCAAAGTTAGCCAAACCCAGAGAGTCAAAGGTCAAATGTTTTCACTAATTTGTGGAGGCTGGAGCTAAACCCAGGCCTGTGTGAAACATACTGAATCTCATGTATTAGACCTGACAAAGAAGTAGCAAAATGTAATCTAGGGCGATCATACATATGGCGGTGGGGGGCAGCTGGGACAGAAGAGATGAAGGGAGAACAGGGAGTGGTCTAAAGGGTAATTCTGGTTTAAGAATATATGCATATCATATTGTTACTTTATATGCTTTCATGATTGTACGATAACTCAATTACTTAATAAAATTTTTTAAAAAGAATCCTGCAGAAGCAAAGGTGAACGAAGACAGGACAACTCTTCCCCACCAACACTACCAGCTGCAGTATTTATAAATAAAATTTCAGAAAAGAAGGCAGAGCTGACATAAGGCTTGTTGATGAATTGTTAAGCCCTGTCCCCCAAATGGACAAAAATTTAGCCAAAATAGGCTGCATTCATTCAAAATGTGACACCATAAAATGGAAAAGACTTTCTACCATTAAATATCTCTTTATAAATAAAGTTGCAATAAACTATAACACACTACACTGTGGAAAACATCCTCAGATATTTGGGAATGAGAGAGAGAGAGAGACAGAGAGAGAAAGAAGCCTTCAATAAAAAATACAAGATTAGACTAGGAAAAAAAGATTATAATAAATGGCTGATCTTAGATATTAAAAGAAAAATCAAAGATGAATTATGAATTAAAAATTGTACAAGAAAGAACAAACTCAAATGAAATAGAACACTGAAGGAAAGGAATTAAAGCTTCAAAACAGAAAACAGAGATGAAGAAAGAAGTAGGTGAAAGTAAATTACACTCCCCAAATTTCTGAAAACAACAGACCTGAATCTACGTATTGAAAGGATATGCCACATATCATGGAAATGTGGCCAAGAAAAAAATAAACTCTTAGACATATACTAGTAAAGCTGTTACACCTTAAAAACACAGGGGTGAAAAGCAAGCTTTCAGGAAGAAATGCAGAATAATTTTAAAATGCATTAAAAAATCAAATTAGCAGCAGACTTCACAAAAATAACACATGTATCAAGGCTGTAGTAGTGTAGGATTTCCAAGAAAAATAAAAGAAAGAGTGACTCAAAAATACTATATTTAACTAAACCATTCCTCAGTTTTGAACCTCACAAACTGGGAAACTATTTTGCAATTAAATTTCCTCAAGAATGTACTGGAAACTTAACCCTATCCAACCAAAGATAACACGGAAATCTCTGGTAAAATGAACATGAGCATTTCAGATACAGAATTGCAGAGCAAAAATGAGACAGGGGAAGGTGTTGGGCAGAATAATTATATGTAAATATTACATGCTCTAATGACAAAGTAGAGTGGATAATCTAAAATACGGAAGGAGAAGGGTAGAAAATGGGGAAAGCAGAGAAAGATTATAGGTAGTAAGTGCTCATCATGTAACACTGATACAAAAGATCACAATGCCGTAGGGTAGAAAAGGTGAGGGAATTAAGAGCACTAACAATGTTAAATATGAAATTCACACCTGAAATATAAACTCAATCATTCCTGAATAGAAAAAAACTATATTTAAAAAGCAAAATGTATACACCAAAGAAACCACTAAACATACATTATACATAAATTTATGCATGTACCAATTAAAAAAACAAAATGATAGAATTCAGAATAAAAGTCATATCAATAAATGTATTGTTCATTCATTTATTAAAAGAAATTTGGTGTTCGCATTGACTCAAAGAAAAACCCAACTCTCTACTGAGCTGAATAAAAGAAAAAACATAAAACGTGGTGGTTCAAAAGGACTGAAAATAATGTGGATAAAGATTTATAAGTAAATCAAGGGGCTGGAGCTGTGGCTCAACAGTAGAGCACTTGCCTGGCCTGCGGGAGAAACAGGGTTCAAACCCCAGCACCACATACACAACTTCAGAAGGCCAAAAAACAAATGAAAGAAGAAATAAAATTGATTCTTTAAAAGATTTATAATGAAAACACACAAAAACATTCATTTTTTCAATTCTAATTTCAGACAAAGTTAAAATTCAAGAGAAGTGCTTCAGGGACTGGAGTGGTGGCTTAGCGGTAATGGCACTTGCCTGGCATGAGCTTGTACACAGGTTCAAATCCCAGCATCATGTACACAGTGAAGTGTCTGAGCAATGAAAGTCCATGAAAAACTAAATAAAATTGATTCTTTCTCTCTCTCTCTCTCTCTCTCTCTCTCTCACTGTCCCTCTCTCTATTAAAAAAGCGAGAGAGAGAGAAGTGCTTTAGAAGAGGCAGATACTTGAGAACGTTAAAATCATTATTCCAAAATAAAATCATAGCAGTTTTGAGTATTTATACACGAAGAACAAAGTATTGAGAGAAACACAGAAAATTCAAGAGAAATAGAAATACACTAATAATTGGAGCATCTAGCAACTATTTTCAGTATAAAACAGACCAGAGTATATGATTTGGATATGAAGGTTCCCTCAAATGCTCCTGTGTTAATGCAGGAATATTCAGAAATGAGGTGATTATATTTTGAGAGCTGCAACCTAACTAGCCCATCCTAGTTTGATTGGACTGACTGGGTGGTAGGTGTAGGCAGACAGGGCATGGCTGGAGGGCTGGGTCACTGGAGGTGTGTCCTTAAAGGGTACATCTTCTCTGCATCCCTCTTAACAGTCCCATACCCCTCTCTGCTTCCTGACCCCACCACTAGCAGAGCAGCTTTTCTTCCCTGGGCTCTTCCCCCAAGGTTTGCTGCCTCAAGCTGGGACCAGAACCATAGAATTGGCCATCTATGGACTGAGACCTCTGAAAGCAGGAGACCAGATAAAGATTTCCTCCTCTAGGTTGTTCCTATTGGGTATTTTGGTGAAAGAGATAAAAAACAAAAAGCTAACTAAAACACAGAGGGAAAAAAAAGAGTAAAGATAATAAAAACCTAAATAGTATAATAAATAACCATTATGTGTATAAGTACATTTATATAATAATTCATTCCAAACAGATTTTCTATAAAGCAGAAATATTATAAACAATTTTTGTGCATACAAATGCAATAAAAATAGAAGTTAAAAATGAAATAAAAAGCAAATGGCCTATCTGAAAATCAAAATAGCCTACATTAAATGGATCAAAGTAGACATGCAAAGAAAAAGTAGAGAATTTCTAAAAAAAAAAAAAATTACAACAAACACTGCATGTCTCACTGGCCATGGGATCCATTCAAAGCAGTGAACAGAGAAAACTCATTCATCAGTATAATTTAAAAAATTCAATCCCCTATTCTAAAATTTGGAACATTAACAATAATTAAATGCAAAGAAAACATAAGGAACTAAGTGGAAAGAAAAATGCAAAAATCGATGAGGTAGAGACTATATAGCAGTGGGCCATATTAATATTAAAAATCAACAAAACAAACCACTAACTACATTAAACAATGACTAAAAAGAAAGAATACATATAAGTAAGTAATGAAGCCATTTGAAACTCTTGATAAATGATACATTTCTTTGAAAATAAATTTGAAAATTTAGAAGAAATGCGTCATTTAATCATACAGTCTATCAAAACTAACCCAGAATCAACAGACTAAAATTAACTACACCATAAATAAAGTTTTCAAAGAAATATCTCCCAACACACACACACATAGAGGGAGACTATCAAGTTCATATGTTTACATAATCATTTAATAACCAGAAGATAATTTCAGAGGAACATAAATTGTTTAGAACACATGAAGAACAACTGAGAAAAAAAGTGTCCATACTTTTTATGAAGCAAATGTAATAACATCTCAATTTGATAAAGAAAACACACAAAAATGGCAAAGTGGGTATTATATTACACAATGCAGGAATGGTTTATTATCAGAAAATATATTCAAACAATGTGCCAAAAACTTAGGTCCAAAAACCTAACCTGATTATCTCCAAAGATGTTGGAAAATCTTTTGACAAAAGCCAACATGTATTAGTAATAGAAACTTTTGGTAAAAGAAAAAAAAAAGAAATGGATGGATACCTCTTTACTATGATTCAATATGAAATACATCCATGTGCAAAAAAACACACATAGATACTTGCACCTTGTGACAGCAGGATAATGTCCTTCTCCAAAGAGATTTGTGCAAAATCCTCACTACCTGAGTATGTGTTACTTTAAATGGCAAAAGGAACTTTGCAGAAGTGACTGATACTAATACCATGAAAGAGAATGAGCAATATCTAACAAAATGTGTTATGCATTCTTTATCCAGCAACCATATTTCTAGGAATTTATCTTGAATATGTACTTCCAAAAATCCCAAAATACATATGCAGAAGGTCATGTATTGAAAAAAAGAATTTGCAGTTGTGAAATGATGGGGCTCTATCTAAATACTCAAACCTAAGAATTTGTTCAAAGAAAACTCTGGCTGCACACTACCAACCAAGCACCATGGAACAGTAAAACAGAATGGGAAAGATAGTGAGTGGCTAATATGAAGAAATTCCCAGTAAATAATCCGAAGTGAAAAATTCAAAAGAGAACATACAATATGCAGCCTTTTGTGTAATGATGAAGGGGTGATAAAAAGATGTAAAGAAAGGGGATGAACTGGAAAAAAAAGAAGCTGCTTACCTATCAGGGGCTGGAGACATTGCAGGAAGGTACAGGGGAAGGAATGCACTCACTCCCCTGAGTATAACCACAGATAGTTTTGACTTTCAAAACCTATTAATGTCCAAAAGATTCAAAGGTAAAATTATATCAGTGTGGACGAGGAGGGGAAACAAAATAAAAAACTGAAAATAAACTGGAAGAAGAGAAAAGAAAAAAATGTCATCCACACTTATCACCATAACAAAAGGATATATATAATTTTCCACTCCTTTCAAAGAAAAACTTATGAAAAGGACTTATGTTGTTTGGGTCCACATTTGTTAATGTTTGAGGAGAAAGAAGAATGGAAAATTTATGTCTAAATCTACTTTTGTGGTAGAGATAAAAAGCAAACCAAGTAAACAGAAGACCTGAGCTTTTGAACTGATGGTTCTTTTTATCATCTTGAAATTTATTACCTTTCAGACACTCCTTTGCAGGGTTATAACAGCATATTTATTTAACTAAAGTGATCTGAGGATTTAAACTATGTTTAACATATACCAAATGATTATAGCTCTTAAGACTGCCCATATCACATGTTCCTCTATATCAAAATAAAACCATCTTCTGAGATTTATTCACCCAAACAATATGAATCACTGTTCTCATATAAGCAGTATGCCTGCTCTACAGCTCAGATCTCTTAACTTAAATATATTCCTACCCCAAAAAAGAAAGAAAGAAAGAAAAGAAACAAGGTGAGACAAAGAAAAAAACTGAACAGTCTTTCATTTTACAAGTAAGTTATTGTGAAATGTTAATAATGGCATCAATGCGGAGAAGGAGTGATGAAAAGGATAAAGCAGCTGTTCTGAAACAGTAGTGGAACTTGAGAGAAAGTCTTCTCAAAACAAAAGAGAAAAATTAATGTAAGATAGGAGACAATTAAGAATAAAAGATCTTTAAACACAAGAGGGACATCAATGATGAGGGAACAGAGTAGCTTCAGGAACAATACAACAGCCTTCCACAGTGCAAACCGCTTGGGGTGATTATCAAGTCACAGTGATCAATGAGATAGCTACTAAAGGGCATTAATTAAAGCTCTGCAGTGCCCTAGATTGAACAAGTGACTGCAGCAAGGCAGGAGCAGCAGCTTACACTATGGAAGTAAAGAAAGGCCCTTCCTATTCCAAATGTCGTGACAACCATCATCAACACAAAGAAACGAGAATGACACTTGTCCCTACAGTTTCATGCAGATCACCAAAAAGCAACAGATCTGAAGTTAGACACAAATATAGAATACAAGCAATCTATATCAGGATGAATTATAATCAATAAAAAAACCAAGTTCATCCTCGAACTCAATAGATGGATAAAGATTATCAACACTTTCTGAATGCATCAAATCCACAAAAAGGAAACATGCATATTTTTCAGAGATTAATTTCAGCTTATATAGCAAAAGTCCTGGTAGGTAATGCCAACAAAGTTGAACAGAAGTGAGATAATATTGTCCAGTACATGATCACACAGCTGTCCAAAGCAGTATTTCTGTTTTGGCAGTGGAAGGTAGGGAAATAGAAATGTCTTCACTTAATACCATGTTTTTCTAATAGCCTAATCATTTCATAATAGTGTATGTGAAATTTCATAATCTTTGTTTGCTAATGAATGCTATAGATTTCATGGCACAATGTGAAGGAAGCTGTTTTGGTTCAAAATTCTATGTAATACTCAAAAGAAATCACGCAGAATTATCCCTTCCATTCAGGGTTGTTAGGAGTTTAAACCAAGTCACTATGCTCACAATAAGAAAAAAAACTTATGAAAAATGAAACAACAACCCTTCTTAGATCCATCAGAGACTTGAAATCAAAGGGTCAATGACTGACCCCAAAATTGGAGATAAAAGTAGCAGATAAAAAGATTCACAAGTTATGGAAGAAGTAGTCAGAAACAGAAACCATCAATAGGATCAATATTAGGGCAGAGAAATTTTAAAACTATGATTAGCAGTTACTGGAGGTTCAGAGTAGACAAGTCTGACATTTCAAAGGGACCTAGCTCTAGTGAAGACCCTATATTTTTATGAGATTTATTCAAAGGAACACTCTTCCAGGTTCCAGTGAAAGATCAGAGAAAAAAATTTCTTCATCCTTCCAGCAGGGGGAGAAACAAAAAAAAGACATATTGAAAGATCCAAAAAATTCTGTTTTTCTTAAGATTTGCCCTCAAAGAAACTATTTTTCCATAGTCTAACCAACCAAAATTTTGACAGACTTTAAATGAAATGGGAGAAAAAAATATCCATCTCCAGCCCCCTCTGGCTTTCTTGCGTGGCCTAAATTGTAGGATGGGGTGCGGGGGGGTTCTGGTAACTAACGATTTGTAAAGGTCAGAATCTAGACACAAAGTCTCAGTTAAACATTAGGATCTAATCTTAGACTTACAGAACCTTTACCGTGTCCCCATAACTTAGCACAACATAAAGTCCCTCCACTGTATCAGGGGTTTACAATTGAAATAATTACATGTTTCAAGCCTTATTTAGAAAGAAGTATTTGTAACAATTCAAAGATAATAGGGAAAAACATAACAAAAATACAATAAATAAACAAACAAACGGCAAAAAGAAAAAGAAATGAGAAAACCAGCCTCTGCCACTTAACAGATATAGCAGACATGGGGTAGCTTCAAGCCAGGTGAACTTTACCTCACATTGAAGGTATGATTTAGCTCAGTGTATCATGTACAACTCTCATCAAGATATTATACAGTATACCAAAAGGTAAATAACAATGTTTACAAGAATAATTAAGCATCTGAGCTAGACTCATATGATAATCTAGCTAGACTACGAGCTAGACCCATAATAAAGACTCTAGTGGGAAAAAAAAGAGTACCATAAACAGTACAAGGGTAATTCCAAGAAGGGGTGGAAAGAAAAGGACAAAGACAATGTAACAGGAATGAAAAGTGTCAACAGACTATAGCGTGCCTAGGAAAGAATCTTTAAGCTGGAAGAAATGGCAATAGAAATTTCTGAAACAAAACAAAGTAAAAAAAACAATGTAAAGAATACTGTATCTAAGAACTGTAATATAATTACAAATGTGCAGCATGCTCATCTGAGAATATCAGAAGGAAAAAACACAAAAGAATGGAAGAAATATTTTAAGTCTGGGGATATAAAGCTCAGGGGTAGAGCATGCTCTAGATTCAGGGTTTAACTGCCAGTACTGAAAAGAGAGAAAAGGTACTCTATCACTAGCAATAATGGCAGATTATTTTGCAAAATTAATAAGACAACAAAGAGTAAGTCTCTGTGCCCCTCTCTTAAAAAAAAAGAACTGGCAGAGTGAAAAAAAAAAAGACCCAACTACATATCATCTACAAGAAACCCATTTTTAATATAAAAACAAGTGATTAAAAGTGAAGGGATGAAAAATTATGCTGAGTGAAATATCCCAAACTCAGACACTCAAGGGCCAAATGTTTTCTCTCATACGTGGAAGCTAAAATACAATCGGAAACAGACTGAAAGTTGGCTATTGGCTAAGTTAATAATAACCTCATCTTGGGTGAATTTTTACACCAGCAGGGGGAACCTTGTCCATGATACTGGAGGGTGAAGGGTGGGAGGAATTAGAGGGATATCAAGGCACCTGGAGGGAGGGAGTAGCCCAGTGGGGAGCTTTCAACTGCCAGGAGAAGCCCAATTAACACTGGAGTAACGAAGGGGAATCATGGGATTGGGAAGATCTCAAAGAAGGAGATCATGAACTGGCATCAGCCTTGGCTTGCTCTGTTATTATCCATGTGTTCATGAATATGTGTGGCAATGATTCCCTCCTATATGTAAGACTGTGTTGAACGAATAAAAAAAGTAACAAAAACATAAATAAAAGTGAAGAGATGAAGAAAAAAATACGATGCATTGTCAAAAAAAAAAAAAAAAAAAAAAAAAAAAAAAAAAAAAAAAAAAAAAAAAAAAAAAAAAAAAAAAAAAAAAAAAAAAAAAAAAAAAAAAAAAAAAAAAAAAAAGCACAGCCGAATTGGCTTATGGTACTATTATTAATATAGAAAAAAAAATCCACAACGCAGATGTGAAACAATCTCTGCAAACAAAAGTAAACACAAAAAAATTTAAAAAGTAAAAAAAATTGCAAAGAAAACAATAGTGACATAATTCCTATGCCATTCTGACAGATAACAAATGTTTAGCGTTATAACCAACTACTCAGGGGGCTAGAGGGTTGCACCGGCTCATCAGTTACAGTGATTGCCTGGTATGCTCAGGGACGCGAGTTCAAACCCCAGCACCACATACACATCAAAGTGTTGGAGCAATGAAAGCCATGTGAAAAACTCAATAAAACTGATTCTCTCGGACTGGAGTCATGGCTCTGTGGTTATAGCACTTGCCCAGCATGCGCAAGTACTTAAGTTTAAATCCCAGCACCTAGGTTCAAACCCCAGCACCATGTATACATGGAAGTCTCGGAGCAACGGGTCCCACACGAAAATCTACATAAAATTGATTCTCTTACCGTCCCTCTTTCTTAAAAAAACAAAAAAATTACTCGGTTCTATTTTTTATTAAAGTAACAAAAGATATGCGTTTCTAGTAGCTTCTGTCTTGATAAAATGTGGAATTATATGACCTCCCTTTATGACTACACTAGGAATCACATAATTCAGAGTACCACTGCTTCAGATTATGAGATTTTTAACATTTCTAATTAAAATTGAATATTTCTTCAATGAACCTTCTAAAACCTCAAATTATAAACTTTATTATAATTTTCCCTTGGTAGAAAATCATAAAGAAGCCTTATAATATTATAGATTAAAATATTTTAGGTCAATCAAAGCAAGCACTGAAAGAGCTCCTACCTTAACAGAGCATTTTTTCCATCACTTCTTGTACACCAAACCTGTCGGGTTTGATAACCAATCTCTATGTCCCAGGGCTGGGTATGGTGATGTGCTTTGTAACTTTGATGTCTCAAGGTAACTTGCTCATTTGAATCAGAGGTAAAATCCACAACAGTTCTTTCACTGAGGCTCATTTCTTTAAGATGGGGGAGTCTACATTTACTCCATGGTCCAACCTTAAGGCTGAAAGTATATTCCTCTTCCCCAAGAGGACAGGAGATGGGAGCCTCACAGGCTCTTGACTCTGTCAGATTTGGGCAATGCACACCCCCATAAAGAGGAGGTGCAATGGCGGCCCGAGTTCTGTGCTGCAGCTTCTTCCCACATCCTTTGCTACACTTGGACCATGGGGAGAACTCGGATACAACACAATCTCGGGGACAAGGAATAAGGCAGGCTTGTTCTGAGGGGGGCTGAGGGGCAAAGTGTTCACATATTTCGTTGGCCACCATGGTTCTGTTCAACTTCTGGAGACAGCGCACCGTGCGGTGCTGCAGTCCATGCTGAGCGGTCACACACTCCTCGGTCCGAGGCTTGACTTCGCCCTGGGCGAAAGGAATGAGCACACAATGGTGCCAACTGGAAACCTCCCACTGGAAGAGGTCACTGTGCCAGTCACAGACGCGGAAACAGCTTCTTTCCTTTGGAGGCCTGTGGCTCTCATCACAGTTCGACAAGTGACTCGTCCACCCTTCAACGTGAAAACACCACACTGAACGACTCTGGACTCCTCCAGGGCCACAGTCTCCTGTACACCTTCCCCAGGGACCTAGGGCAGAAAAACAAGGGTGTTGATACTCAGAGACTACATTCAGCAACTCACATGAAGATGGAGAGCAATTAACACACTTCCCAACACAACCAGGGTGAAATGATGCATTTCAGTAGAACAGAGACACACATCATTTAGTGGTGTGAGCTCTGTATCAGTTTGCTCTTATTAAAATCCCATTCCATCTCTATCAGCAGCATCAACTTGCAAGAATTACTTCAACTTTCTAAACTTGAGTTCCTTACCTACATAAGGTAAGATGGTAAAAGCACCAACTTGCTGTTGAATCAATGACAGAATGTCGTGCCAAGAAGACAATACACATTTAATAAATGATTGCTCCCATTACAACGATTAAGTTCCAAAGCCTATATATCTAGTTCAATACTAATATATTTCTAGTTAGGCAATGTTTCATCTAAAAGCAAAGCCCTAAAGTCAGGATTTTAATACAGCAGAATTTTTCATGTTTCCAATCATTCAGCTCATACCCTAAGAGGCTCAGAAGAGAAATGTATTTTAAAAAATAACTTGCTGAAGTGTCCTAAATATATTTTCATTTTCTAAATAACTGTCCTCAGTCAGTTTTGGTTGGTGCTTACAGAATAAATTACATGAAGAAAAAAAAAACCCCTGATACAGGGGAATAAGTAAGATAGTAAAAGAAATAGCAGCACAGATCTGGCTGTGGAAATTCTGCCCCTAGAACCCTTCAAATGTATAACAACAACGATAACTACTACTGCTACCTTCTTCTTCTTCTTTACTATTATTATTATTGATCATTAGAGACTGGATCTCTGTGTTTCTCAGGCTGGCCTGGAAATCCTGGACTCAAAGACCATCCTCCCTCAGCCTTCAAATACCAGGAATTATAGGTGCACCACTGCACCTGGCCAGTGTGGATAATTGATGGATACTGACTCCACGTAGGTGAAGTTTCCAACATTAGCTAATCAGATGCCATATATTTTCATTAATTATTATTTATGGGAAAGTGTCTAAGAATGAACAGACAAGAGAGCTGCCCATTGATGCTCATCACATTTTTGGTTTTTATTCTATGGACATACCAATTGCCATTACTCAACAGGTTGATCATGTAGCTTTCCACAAGGACAGCAAGTAATCACACATTGTATTGATGAGAAAAAAATATGCCTTCCTTTCACTTTATTTAAATGTATAATCTGAACTCAAGAAAGGTTTCTAAGGTTTACTAGGTAACCTCTGCTCCTGTATCACAAGTGTGAATGGTCATTAAGAAACTTCACACCTTGAGAAGCATATTAATTGACAGACGGTAAAGAAACACATTCTCTACCTTTCCCTCAAAATCTATCAGCCACCCAAATTGCCAATTAGTTATTTCACGGAAAATACTTCCATGCACATCTGTTACATTTGTAGGAACAGTAGGCACATGCATAGGCATGCATGCCCAGAGAAACAGGCATCTGCATTTGGGGCCACACACAAGAGCAAGGAGGCTCACTTTAGCAGGGTAACAGTTTCTGGTTCTAATGTATACAATAATCCCAGTTCTTCCTCACATCCCTCTCCTGGTTCACGTAAAGCTATAATTCTTGGCAATACTGTGATAATGACTCCCACCACTGAAAATATTTCAGTGGCCACAAGAAAGATATTTCTCTTGTTGAAAGAAAAGGATGCCACTGAGTGTGTCCACTCACCCCTGCATGCATCCCAGCATTGACTGCTCATGGTTCACTGAGCACACGTGGAAACTCACGCTGTCAACACTAGCAGATTCTATCAACTGCCCTACACATGGCAGTGTACCTATGATTATGTACTTTGCAAATCGGAATATTTATTGTTATTGTTACTTGACAGTAACAACAGGCTCTATAGTCCAGATATTCCAGAGCAATTTATGCATCCTACCCACTGTATCATATCAGACTACACATGCAAATTTTTATTTATAAAAAAATCCAATTACTAAAGGAATAGTTCAGAAGCATGCAACATTAAGAGTAAAATTTTAAAAGTTTGCAGCAAACTTCCTTTTGAAGCATTTGACTAACAGATTTTTTAATTTTATAATATTGGTTTCTTATTAAAAGTTTTCCAGTTACTTTCAAAATTGTTAAGGTAGCCCTTTTTGTTATTTGAAATCATTAACATTTTATAAATTGTGTTTATAAATTAACGTTATTCTCTTAGCTTTCACATCCTCCAGTTATACAACATTTTGTCCAACAGTGACATTTTCCTAAATCAGTGGAAGATATAATATTAAGAAATTAAAATTGCTACTATTGCAAATCTCTTTCTTAGTTTAGTCATGGTCTTTCACTGATAGGTTAATATTCTTTCGGATACAAATGGAACAACAAATGAAAGTGTATGTGGGCAATGATATCGCCCACCTAGAGCTGGAAATTTAAGCAGCAGCTCTTGGGAGGCAAGAAGTGTGTGTAGTTGTAAACATTAATGGCACAATTAGGAAAGCAGAGTGAAGTGAGAACAGTTCCTCAAGTTAAAGCAAACTTTGGGGACAGCTGAAAACATGTAAATAAGAAAATGCAAAGTAAACTGTGTATGCTTAGGCTAAATGAAAAACAAATTGCAAAAAAAGATATGAGAAGGACACAAGACCTCTCAGCAACTGGCCTATAACAATCTGCATTTCTCAAGCTGGGAAGAAAACGTGTTCCATGATTTACTCAGTTTTATTGGCAATGAACTTTCAATACATGAGTGAAAATCACATAGCCCTGAAGGATTTTCAGGAAATATATTGAAGTAAAATGTGGCCTGCAGTTTGAGAAAGCGTGCACTCCTTGTCCAAGTTCAGAAAGGGAAGAAAAGATTAAAAATTTGAGCAGTTGCACAAAGAAAGAATATTTCCTTTGAATTTGCCACATACATAAAATATGATTACGTTCAGAATATATATTTGGACAAATAATCTAAAAAACACAGAAGAAAATTATTTTAAACATCAGTTCAGTCATTGTTTTCTTAATTGGAAAAGAGGTAGCAGGTAGTTAAGATAAATAAAAGTCACAACACTCAAAGACTAAAAATTTAGTTACTAGCATAACTCATGCTATATTGCAATCCTGAAAAAATATTTCAATGCTATAAGAGGTGATGGTAGTTTTGAGTCTATGACCTTGGCTAATATTATATGAAAATGTCATCTATCTGCAACTTATTGTGCTTTCAGTGAGAATCAATTCAGTTACTATTGAATAAACTGCTAAGCATTTTAAGCCACATAAGTTTTAATTAGCAAGTTAAAAATGTGGTTTAGAAGTTCCTTGGACATGAAAGGATAGCACTGAGGAATTCTGAGGTCACATTCAAATTCTTGACTATGATTACTCTTTTTTAATTTTTTTTTTTTGCCTGTGTTTTGGCAGGAAGTTCAAATATATGAAAGCTCTAATGTAATATTCTGCCAGAAGCAGAAAAGTGCTGGCAAATTGTATTCTCTTAATTAAGTTACCCTTAACTAGGTTAGTTTAGATGAATGTATTACCCAATCTAAATCATCACATTTGGGACAGACTGCTGTACGCCTCAATTTAGGTGCAGAGTCCACCAACATGTCTGCAGCAAAGTAAAAGGCAGTTTCATGAGGTCAGAAAAAATACTGGTTTTGCACAGCATGTGCCACTGTTTGAAGTGGCAACCCTGATTTAAAACCATTCATGCAATAGGAAGAGATGCTTGTTTTATTATTCATTTTTCCTAGCCACAGCTCTTCTTATGCTGGCATTGTTGTATTTTTAACTTGGGCAAGTGAGAAACGACATGAATCACGATGCAGAGCTTTACCATATTATGTAAAATATTTGCAGACAATTACTCTACCAAAGCACTATCATAAGCCTGTGAATTATAAAATCCGATGTAAACAATAGTGACTTGCTTGTAGGAGACCTCATCTTCAAGAAATAGCTCAAAATTTATGTAGTGACTTTCACTGCTCCACAAGCCTCTACCATCAACTTTAGAATAAAAGAAATAGCTTGCTTACATACCAGACATTTCTGTAAGAAACTTCACTTAATAAAATGCATCCCAAAACCTGAAGAATGAGAAAAAGTGGTATTCATTCATTAAACAAAACACTACTAAGCAAGAAAGATGAAACAGGTGGTTTTGCCATTCCAGATCTAAAACTATACTATAGAGCCATAGTAACAAAGACAGCATGGTACTGATGTCAAGATAGGAAAGAAGACCAATGGAATAGAATAGAAGATCCCAAAACAAATCCTCAAATCTTTAAACATCTGATTTTTGACAAAGGGGGACAAAATATTACATGGAGAAGTGACAGCCTCTTCAACAAATGGTGCTGGACAAACTGGTCATCCACTTGCAGAAAATTGAAATTAGACCCATATCTTTCTCCTTGCACAAGAATCAAATCAAAATGGATCAAGGAGCTAGGTATTAAACCAGC
>PVKS010002731.1:20529-113916 GCA_004027875.1 Aplodontia rufa | reverse complement strand
CTAAAAAGAAATGCATATGGAATCTCAAGGAACCCTGAGCAGCAAAAGAAATGTTTAAGAACTCACACTTCTTCATTTCAAGCTGCATTAATCAAAACTGGAAGAACAGCATATAGATAGATACACCAGTGGGACAGAACAGAAGGCCCAGAAATAAACTCTTAGTTATGTGGCTAAGAACACACAATATGGGTGCTGGGCAAACCAGACGCCCACATGCACCTCACACGCCTTACCTCATGCAGTACACAAAAATTAACTCAAAACAGACAAGACCCAATAGTGTGAAACTCCCAGAAGAAAACAGGAGAAAAGCTTCATGACATTGAATTTCTTGGATATAACACCAAGAGCCCAGGCAACCAATGAAAAAATAGACAAATCCAATTTCATAAAACCTAAATACTTGTGCTTATCAAGGAAAAAAAATCAATAGAATGAAACTACACCAAGATTTTACCTCACTCCAGTCGGAATGGCAATAATCAAGAATCTGAACAGCAATAAGTGTTGAGGGGGTGTGGGGAAAAGGGTGCACTTATACGTTGTTGGTGGGACTGCACACTGGTATAACCACTCAGGAAAGCAGTAAGGAGATTCCTCAAAAAACTGGGAATGGATCCACCATTTGACCCAGCTCTCCCACTCCTTGGTAAATATCCAAAGGACCTAAAATCAGTATACTACAGTGATGCTGCCATGTCAATGTTCCTAGCGGCACAATTCACAATAGCTAAGCGCTGGAACCAATCAACGTACCCTTCAATAGATGAAGGGATAAAGAAATTGTGGCATATACACATTATGCCATTTGCTTGCAAATGGATGGATCTGGAGGCTATCGAGCTATGTGAAATAAGCAGTTTCAAAAAACCAAATGTCGAGTGTTCTCTCTGATATATGGAAACTAATTCAAAATAAGGAAAAGAATGGAGGAATAAATAAAGGGGAAGGGAATGCAGGAAGGAGAAATGAAATAGAGAACGTTCATGGAACGAATCAGACTAAACTTTCTTATATTCTTATGTGAACATATCATAGTGAATCTCATCAACAAAATATTAGTGGGGCTAGAATGGTGGCTCAGAGGTTATGGCACTTTCCCAGCATGTGCAAGTATGTGGGTTCAAACCCCAGCACCACAGACACAAGTGGTAAGTGTCAGAGCAACGAAAGCCACATGAAAAACTACATAAAAATTGATTTCTCTCTGTCTCTCTCTGTCTCTCTCTCACACATACACACACTGTCCCTCTCTCTTTTAAAAAAAAATTAATTAAATGACAGAAGATCAATAGAGTAGAGGGAAAAGAATGGGGTGGGGCAGGGGAAATACTGGGGCCTGAATTAGAATATGTTATACTTCATGCTTTCATAAAAATGTCAACGTTTATACTATTGTCAAGTATATCTAAAAGGAACAAGGGTTGGGGGAAGGGAGGGGAGAGGTAAATACAGGGAACTGAGTTAAAACAAAGTACATTTGGGCTGGAGCAGTGGCTCAGCAGTTTTGGCGCTTGCCTGGCAAGCACGAGGACCCGGGTTCAAACCCCAGCACCATGTACACAACTGAGTGTTGGAGCAACTAAGGCCATGTGAATAACTAAATAAAGTTGCTTCGCTCTTTCTCTGTGTCTCTCACTGTCCCTCTCTCTTAAAAAAAAACAAAAAAAAAAAACCAAAGTACACTCCAAGCTTTTATAATGATTCCAGTGTACATTCTATTATTAAATATATTAAAAAAGAAATAGGTGCTGGGAGGAAGAGAGTGGGAGGGGAAAAACAGGAGACTGAATTAAAACAAGTTAAACTCCGTGCTGTTATAATTAAGTGATTGTATTATCTCATGTCATGTACACCTGAAAAAGAACCAATCAAATAAAGAAAAGAAATATAGTTTGCAAGTTATATTTGAAAAGAAATATTTGCAAGCTATCTTTCCAAATAAGAGGTTAATACCCAGAATAGAAAAGCAGTTTCTACAACTTAACAACAAAACAAGTAACTGCTGGAGCAGTGGTTCAGTGGTTATGGCACTTGCTTGGCAAGCATGAGGATGCGGGTTCGAATCCAGCACCATGTACACAACAAAGTATTGGAGCAACGAAAGCCACATGAAAATATAAATAAAGTTGATTCTCTCTCTCTTAAAAAAAAAAAAAGAAGAAGAAGAAGAAGAATACAAATGGCCAGCAAATCTTCCCTAAGGGAAGGATGTGGCTCCTACAGCTGGAGAAAGTGAGAGGAGACCCAGGCTTAGAGCTGCAGCAGCAGAGAGGGCACAGTCAGCAGAGCCACCCGTGAGAACAGAGTCCAGAAACATCCCCGCCCACCATCAGATAAACACAAACAGAGCAAAGTCAACCAAAGGTCACAGCTCCTGGAGTGGGCGTGTGTATCAGCTTCTAGATTTCAATGGACACTTAGCAAGTGAGGAAGGGTGGAAAGGTACTTGAGGCAGGGCGCTTGCCAGCCACAGTCTGGGTGGCTCAAACAGCAGGAATGCATTGGTTTTTCATTGTTTTCAGGCTAGAAGTCCAAGATCCAGGTCCAGACAAGGTAGGTTTCATTCTGAGGCCTCTCCCGGTGACCTTTCCACTGTGTCCTCACGTGGCCTCTTTGTGCATACCCACTTTTGGGACAGCTTTCTCCTAAGGACACCAGTCCCATAGGGTTAGGGTCCCATCTTTATGATCTCAGTTAACCTTAATTACATTTAAAAGCCCTATCTCCAAATACAGTCACACTGGGGGTTAAGGTATGAATTTGGGTGGGTGGGAGTGAAGGACACAATTGAGTCCATAATGGAGGGAGAGCTCCTGGGATAATTTAAATTTTTAAATTTATTTTTTATTAGTGCATTGAAGTTTTACATAATGTTGGGATTAGTTGTCACATATCCCTAGATGCACACAATTCAGCAATACAATTTGTTCACTATCCACCCCCAGTACCTCTTTACCTCCCTCCTTCCATCCCCCAATCCCTTCCCTTTCTTCTGGGTCCTATATGTTTCCTAAAAATCCCAAATACAGTGACATAATTCCTATATCTGTGAAGAACATTTTTTATGTATGTGACTGTGTTATATACAGTGACATACTTATAAATGCTTAGAATGTTCCTTGCTTTATCTCGGTTCCAACATTTTCCCTTCTCCTCCATTCCTATCATCCCTTGTTATTCTTCAAAATATTCAACAATAGAATTAAACATTTACATTTTTGTACAGGTATGCAGCATAGCTTGTTCAAATATCTTATGAAGTGTCTTGCAACTGTATCTCATAAATATGAACATTTTGCATTTTTGTTCTATGGATCTAATACATGAGTTTGTCTACTTTACTCCCAAGCTTGGGTTTAGCTCCAGCCTCCACAAATGAGGGGAAACCATTCAGCCCTTGACTCTAGGTTTGGCTAACTTTGCTCAGCATGATTTCTTCCAATGCCATCCATTTACCTTCAATAGAGGCAATATCATTTTTTCTAATAGCTGAACGGAACTCCAATGTGTGTGTGTGTGTGTGTGTGTATATATATATATACCAGAGCTTTTGGATCCATTCATCCAGTGAGGGGCATCTAGGTTGGTTCCATAATTTAGCTTTAAAATTGTTTTTTTTTAAAGAGAGAGGGACAGTGAAATAGAATCAATTTTATTTAGTTTTTCATGTAGCTTTCATTGCTCCGACACTTAGTTGTGTATGTGGTGCTGGGGTTCGAACCCATGTCCTCGCGCATGCAGGGCAAGCGCTGTAACCGCTAAGCCACCGCTCCAACCCCTGTGATAATTACATTCGCAAAGAACAGTGACTGCACTTTGGCGCAGAAGCGTGACCTTACAGTCTGGTTTGTTAGCCATGGCACTGTTCGTGTTTTGGATTGAGTGCTTCTGTGCAGTGGTGTGGCTCTCCTGTGCATGGTGGGAGGCTTAGTAGCATCCTGGCCTCTGGAACCAAAGGTGTGACAGTCAAAAGTGTTTGCCAAATATCCCCTCTTGAGAAAATTTACCCACTTACAGATTTTGATCCAAGCCCAGGGTTTCTCTCTTTAAGCAAAACAAAACACAGAAGGACAGATTTCTCCAGAATAACTTTACAAGAGTGAACCTTGGGAGTTGTTCTCTTTGCCTCTCCCTGCCCACTCTGCCTGGGATCACACAGTTGTATTCCATTCATGGACACCTGGCCTTTTCTCTCTAGGACCTGCTCAGGTTGTTGGGAGCAACCTTTCCCTTCCAGTTGCCCAGAACTGTCCTGACCCTTAGGTGAAGAGCCTGAGATTCTCTGGGAAGCTCTCAGCCTGAAAGGCCTCCTGGGAGCCTGCCCGGCCCACAAAGGGCTGCATACTGTGAGAGGGAAGATATGTGGCCCAATGTGATTGAAGAAATTGCTTTGTGTATTGAATCCCCTACACAAGGACTCTCCTTTGATTCCGAGTCTCACTTCTGTTGCAGAAGATGAGCATTGGATTGCTACGGAAGTTAATCAGCAATCAAATCCTCTTGGACAACTCTATCCTTTTCTGTGATCTTTGATTTACAACACATGAGTTTCTAGCCCTCCCTCCATTCCCACACAGGGAGGTTGTCTTTTAGAAGGAAACAACAAAAAAAAGTTTAACAACTTAGAAATGACAATAGAGAAAGGAGGACAATTGTTTGCTCACAAAACTTTCTAGGGAGGAAGAGACTCAGCCTGCTGAGAAAGAGCAGAAATGCTTTCAGGGAGGGGCTGCTGTTTTCTGGGCTACTTTGCATGTGACAGGAAATCGAAAGCAGAACAGAGGCAACTGTACTAGGAAGGACATGTCTGGCTGACCACTTACTTCTCCACTGATGACTTTCTCTATCCCCTAGCCGGCCAATGGGTAGCGTGCATCTGGAAACGTCATCTGTGTCCGGCAGACTGAGTTCCCAGGAAAGGTCTGCAGCAGACAGACTGGGGAAACTCCTTGGGAGGAAGGAGACTGATTTCATTCTCCTAAACAGAGTTATTTTTCATCAAGCAAGCACGCCGTATAGGTAAAAAGCAATTTGAAATGAACAGATTTTTTTTTTGCTTTTTAGACATGTAAAACATTTGTGATTGCACAATAAATCTGCAAGCTAAGAATATAAATATTTCGTAAGAGATTAGCTACCATACAAGACAGTGAAATAGCTTTTAATTTTTAATTGTGATCAGGTGAGGAGAGCCAAAGCAGAAAAGTGATTGAGTGGAGATGGAAAGAATAGCAAGATAAATATTAGAGAAAGAACAGACGCTTGGCATAATGAAATTATGGCCCTGAGGAGAGGAGGGCGTTTGATTTTCCTCATTATTAATGGTTAGAAGGTCAGGTTACTGTATTGAAAGCGTCTGAGCTGTATATTAGTGTCTTAGCCAACTTTCTGTTGCTATAACAGAATCACTGAGACTTGGTGCTTTGTAAAGGAAAAGGTTTATTTGACTCATGGCTCTGGAGGCTGGGAAGTTCAAGGCCATAGGGTTGAGAAGAGCTTTGTGCTACTTTAATTCATGACAGAAAGTAGAAGGGCAAGTGTGTGTAAGAGGACCAAGCAAGCCGAGGTGCGACCTTGCCTTGTGACGATGTGCTCTAGTTAGTGGTGACTGATCCAGTCCTGTGACAGTGGCTCACTCCCACAGGTGTCACTAATGATCTACTCACCTGCCTTTTTTTTTTTCTTCTCTTCCTTTTTTCCAGTCCTGGGATTGAACCCAGGGCCTCATTTATGCTACATTCCCAGCCATTTATTTTTATTTTTATTTATTTATTTTTTTTAGAGACAGAGACAGAAAGAGAGAGAAAGAGAGAATCAATTTTATTTAGTTTTTCATGTGGCTTTCGTTGCTCTGACACTTCGTTGTGTTTGTGGTGCTGGAGCTCAAACCCGTGTACTCGCTCATGCCAGGCAAGCGCTGTAACTGCCGAGCCACCACTCCAGCCCTGGCTCCAGCCCCAGCCCCTTTTAATTTTATTTTGAGACAGGGGTAAATTTCTAAATTGCTGAGACTGGCCTCAAACATATGATCCTGTTGCCTCAACCCTCTGAGCAGCTGGGATTACAGGTGTGCACCACCATTCCTGGCTTGTTTTTTCATGGTGAGTGAAATACGCAGAGGGAGGTCGAAGTTCACATGTCTCTGTGAAGCATATGGAGACGAATCTTATCGCCTTGTACCTGTTCACGCAGAAACCATCATTGTCTTGAGGGAAATTAGGATTTCTATCACAGAACTGCAACGAGAAACAATATTCCAAAGCAGAGTGTTGACGGCTGTGGCAAAGTCACGGTCCTGAAGGTCAGACACCGGCAAGAGCAAAGGGGGTTTCTGAAATTCCAGAAGGCTTGCTTCTTACAGTCCTCGCTGAGGAGTCATTCCAGACTGAGGCCATCAAGTTTGGGGAGTGGCCATTCGCTGGCGGTTCTTGTGTCCTGAGATTTCAAAAACACCAGCAGTTTCCTTTGCCTCCCTCTGCTACCTCCATGTGGTGCTGGAACCCACAGGCTCCTGTGTGGTTGGTGGGACTTACACACTCACCTCCTAGAGTTTCAGGGGATCCTTAAAGCCTAGCTTGGCAAAGATGCTGTCCATGGGGGTTCTCCTTTGCCATCCCACTTGCACTCTGTGAGACTCTTGGGAAGATTAAAAAGCTCTACGATCTTCTTGCATTCTTAACATGACCGACTGTTACTTTAAAAGCTACTGCAAAGACTAAAGAAAAGCCAAGTTATTTTTTTTAAAGAGAGGGGGACAGTGAGGGAGAGAAAGAGACAGAGACAGAAAGAGAATTAATTCTATTTAGTTTTATTTGGTCTGACCCTTCACTGTGTGTGTGGTGCTGGCGTTTGAACCCACATCCTCACACATGCCAGGCAAGTGCCTTAACCGCTGAGCCACCACTCCAACCCCTCCCCATCTGTTTTTGTTTTTAATTTTGAGACAGGGTCTAAGTTGCTGAGGCAGGCTTCAAACTTATGATCCTCTTGCCTCAACCTCCCGAGAGGCTGGGATTACAGGTGTGTGCCACTGTGCCCGGGGGTTTCACAGGTGAGTTTTAATGTGCAGATTTAAGACCATCTACATATTAAAAGAAATAGTGATTTTAGCTTAGAATTTTCTGCTTCTTCCAAGGAAGAAGAGATTGGGGATCTGGAATTTGGAGAAGTGAGAAGATGAGAAGGGAGATTCCCAGGGGAAGTGAGCTTCCCCCAGCAACACAGCACAAGTCCAGAGCCTGAAAAATAGTGATGACCAATAAGAAAACTCGTAAGATCTTCCTCAAAATGACCTCAACCGCGGTCCCAGTGTGGGAGGCTGGAGCAAGTGATGACGCCAGCCACCTGGCAGAGGTAACACTCTCCTCCCGAGTTCTCAGAAATGGGAAGAGCACTGGGCCTCCTGATTTCCTGCAGTTGCATGGGGTGGGCACTTGGAGCTGCTTAGTTAATTCCTAAGGAAAGGATGACCCCAGGAAATTGAAGACACAAGAGCATTTACATTGTCCACGAACACAATGGGGTCTCTTCACCTCATTGTTTCATTCTGTGTACACATTTCCATGATAGGTTGAAATATCCATGATGCCGGGAGCAATAATAGTGCCTCAGAGACTAGCAAAGTCCTAAAGGAAAGTAGATTGAAATGGGTACAAATAAGGTTACCAGAGGGAGGTAGTATGGGTGAATCTAATCCGAGGGGAACCTCCGACTTCCACAAGAAGTCCAATTAACTTGGGGCTTAAGTAAAGTGAAACATGGAACCATGGGAACCCAAAAGGTGGGAAACCATGGTCTGGCACCATATTGGCTTGTTCTGTCATTACACTGTTCTTGATTGTTTGATGTTGAACCCCTCCTAATTGTTAAGACCAATGTCTATTCAATAAAATAAAAAAAAATAGTGGAAAAAAATGGGTACAAATGTACACATAATAAATAGCTGGAGCTGAGCCAGAGCATTGAAACATCGAGTGGTAAGATCGCCCTCTAGTGGAATCTCTGGGTAGACACAGGAAAGGACCTCCAAACCTGGTGAGGAGGCAAGGAGGCCAGGAGAAAAAGGAGTGTGGTCAACTGGTAGCCAACCAAGAGCAACACTGTCCAACAGAAATAATATGGTAGCTGCCTATTCCATGTCAAAATTTATATTAGTCACATTAAAAAGTAATAATAGATCAAATTAATTTATCATATTTTAAACCCCATATATCCAAAATATTGTCAAACAATCGATATACCTTCTTTTTTTTTTTTTTTTGAGAGAAAGAGACAGGGAGGGAGAGAGAAAGAAAGAATCAATTTAGCTTTTCGTCTGGTCTTTGTTTCTCTGAAACTGTTGTGTATGTGGTGCTGGGGTTCAAATCCGTGTCCTCATGCATGCCAGGCGAGCACCTTAACCGCTGGAACTCCAGCCCTCCAGCGTGTTTTCTGCTTCTAGAACATCTTGATTTGGACCACCCCACCCACCACAAGTGCTCTATCCTGGACGGTGCAACCCTAGAGGGAAGGACTCTTCTGCTCTCCTTTGCATCCCCAAGCACAAGACACAGTGACTAGGATGGGGTAGGTGTTCAGTAAACATTTATCTAACGATTGGTACCTCCTAACATTAATTCAGATCCAGCATTACCTCAAAGTCAGCTTCTGAGATAATCTAGAGTAACTAAGTTTGTGTCATTTTCAGAAAATGGACACATTAGTTGGCTATTTGTTGAGTCTGTTTGGCCCAAGTCCCTCCACAGATGCACGGGTATTCACTTTGCTCCATGTGTTACAATCTATTTTGTTTATTTGATAAAACATTTATTAAATACCTTGTTAGCATTTAAGGAGGAGGGGAGGTTGTGTAACAGAGATGAAATAAACCATGGCCTTCCTCACAAGACCTCTCTCTCTAGAAGGGAACGCGGGTCGTACACTAATACTCCAGGAAAATACTGGAGTGACCTGCTTTCCGTCAGGATAAATTGGCATGGGTTATTGATTCCCCATTCTATGAAGAAATCTCAGAGAAACCATACAGAGAAAATAATAGGACCCCTGGTAGGACTGAGAGGTGTGTTGCATGGATGTGTGGGTGGGTGGCTGGCCGTGGTGTTCAAAGATTCACTAGAGGACATCCGTGTGCTCTTGCCACCCCCAGTACTGGCCTTGACAAGCAGTGCTTGTTTCATGCTGCAAAAAGCAATGTGAGAGGCTGGAGGGGTGGCTCACTGGTAGAGCGCTTGCCTGGCATGTGCAAGGACCTGGGTTCGAGCCCCAGCACCGCATGCATAACTGTCAGAAAAAACTAAAACCAGATGAAAAAATAAATAAAAACTGACTCTCTCAAATTACAAAAAATAATAATAAATAAATAAATAAATAAATAAATAAAAGCAACGGCAAGATCCTGGTTGCTTGTATAGCTTGGAGGTTGGGGAGAAAATCCAGACTGCAATCCTTGTTGGAGGAGGGAGGAGAGGGGGACAGCCAGTCACGACTGACTGCCGTTGTTATTCACTTTGAACTGTCCCGGCTACCAGCCCTAGGGCTGGGTGGCTAAGATCAACCACCACCGACTGCCCCTCCCAATGCTCTTTATCCTGAAGTAATGACCATTGTCACTTGGTGAAGTGCCACCACAGGATAGTAATTGTGGTTTTGTGCTGGTCTAGGATTCTAACCAGGCATTCCTTTTTTTTAAACACGTGACACTGACACAGATGGGCACTCAGGGGTGAAAATAACAAGACCTTTAGGGAATACCACCACCTGAGAAAAAAGCGATTAAATAGGACCATATGTGTCCTCAAAAGAAGCATTAGAAAATATAGAGCATCCATTTTATTTTACTTTTTAAGGGGGGTGGAGAGAGAGAGAGAGGCAGAGAAAGAGAGAATCGATTTTATTTATTTTTTCATCTGACCTTTGTTTCTCTGACCCTTAGCTGTATATGTGGAGCTGGGCTTTGAACCCAGGCCCCGTGCATGCCAGGCAAGCGCTGTAACAAATGAGCCACTGCTCCAGCCCCTAGACTAGCCATTATTTAAAAACTTTTTTTCCACATTTTTTCTTGGTGTGTTCTAGTAGTACATAATCATGGGATTTGTTGTTACTTATTCACACACATGCAATATAGCACAGTATAACAGTAGAATTTGGCCAATATCCCTCCTCAGCACTTCCCCACTCCCTCACCTTCCCCCACCCCCTGGTCCCTTTCTTCCTCTGATTTCCCTTTGACTTTTTTTTCTTTTCCGTTTTTTATTGATTTGTGGAAACTTTTTAGTATCTTCTTAGTGGTACAAAATATGCATTTTTCTTCTATCCCCGTTTTCCCTTCCATCCTACCTCCTTTCTACCGTTCTCTTTCCTCTACTCTACTACTTTCTTTACCTGGTCTGTTAATTTGTTTTTGAATGGTTCTTTATGTAATCTTATGCTTCCCTCCCCCTTGCCTTTATTTTACTCTAGCTTCCACATATGAGAGAAAACACTCGAACTATGAGTTTCCGAGTGTGGCTAATTTCATTTAGCATGATATTCTCCATTTCTATACATTTACAGACCTATGCTATAATTTCACTCTTTTTTAATATATCTTTTTTAAATTTATTTTTTATTAGTGCATTATAGTTGTACCTAATGATGGGATTTGTTGTCACATCTTCCTAGATGCACACAATATGGCAATGCAGTTGGTCAATATCATCCCCTACCTGCACCCCTCTACCTCCCTCCTCCCGTCCCCCGATCCCTTGCCTCTCTTCTGGGTCCTATATTTTTCCTAAAAAACAGTGCCATAATTCTTATACCTATGAAGAACATTTTCTATATACATAACTATAGTATATACAGTGACATACTTATAAATGTGTGGAATATACCTCATTTTATCTCAGTTCCAGCATTTCCCCTTCTCCCTTCCCATCATCGCTTGTTATTCTTCAGTATATTTGACAATGGGATCAAACATTTAAGTTTTTGCAAAGGCATACAGCATAGCTTGTTCAAATATCTTATGCAGTATCTTGCAACTGTATCTCATAAATATTAACATATTGTATTTTTGTTCTATGGTTCTAATCCATGAGTTTGTTTATCTTACTCCCAAGCCTAGGTTTAGGTCCAGCATCCACAGATGAGGGAAACCATTCGGCCCTTGACTCTGGGTTTGGCTAACTTTGCTCAGCATGATTTCTTCCATTGCATCCATTTACCTTCAATAGATGCAATATCATTGTTTCTAATAGCTGAGTAAACTTCATTGTATATATATCAGAGCTTTAAAATTTTTTAGTGTATTATAGTTGTACATAATGATGGGATTTGTTGTCACATATTCCTAGATGCACACATTTTGCAATATAATTTGGTCAATATCCCTACTCCCCCGCATCCCTCTATCTTACTCCTCCTGTCTCCTGATCCCTTGCCTCTCTTCGGGATCCTATATTTATCTACAAAAAACCCAAGTACAATGTCATAATTCTTATACTTATGAAGAACATTATATATATATATATATATATATATATATATATATATATATATATATATATATATATATAACTGTAGTGTATACAGTGACATACTTATAAATGTTTGGAGTGTACCTTGCTTTATATCGGTTTCAACATTTCCCCTTCTCCTCCCTTCCTATCATCCCTTGTTATTCTTTGATATATATTGACAATAAGTTTAAACATTTAAGTTTTTGCAAAGGCATGCAGTATAGCTTGTTCAAATATCTTACATAGTATCTTGCAACTATATATCATAAATATTATCAAATTACATTTTTTTCTATGGTTATAATCCATGAGTTTATCTACCTTTCCCCCAAGCCTGGGTTTAGGTCCAGCCTCCACAAATGAGGGAAACCATTTGGCCCTTGACTCTCTGGGTTTGGCTAACTTTGCTCAGCATGATTTCTTCCATTGCCACCCATTTACCTTCAATGGATGCAATATCATTTTTTCTAATAGCTGAGTAAAACTCCATTGTGTGTGTGTGTGTGTGTGTGTGTGTGTATTTACTTTGATTTTTCATTTTAGGGGTCTTGTTGAGGAAGTCATTGTCAACTCCCATATGCTGGATTGTTGGTCCTAATTTTTCTTCTAGCAGTTGTATGGTAACTGATTTAATTCCTAATTCCTTGGTCCATTTAGATTTGGGTTTTGTGCAAGGTGAGAGATAAGGATCTAATTTCAATTTTCTGCAAGTGGCTGTTCAGTTTGTCCAGCACCATTTGTTGAATAGACTGTCTCTCCTCCATGTTATATTTTGACCCCCATTGTCAAAGATCAAGTGTTTAAAGATTTGTGGGTTTGTCTCAGAGACTTCTATTCTGTTCCATTGATCTTCATTCCTATTTTGATACCAGTACCATGCTGTTTTAGTTACTACAGTTCTATAGTATAATTTTTAGATCTGGTATTGCAAAACCACCTGTTTCATCTTTCTTGCTTAGTAATGTTTTGGCTATTCTGGGTTTCTTGTTATTTCAAGTGAATCTGAGAATTGATTTTTATATATCTGTAAAGAATGACATTGGAATCTTGATGGGGATTGCATTGAATCTATATAGTTCTTTTAGCAGAATGGCAATTTTAATTATATTAATTCTGCCTAACCAAGAGCAAGGAATATCTTTCCATTGTCTCAGGTCTTCAATTTCTGTTTTCAGTGTTCCATAATTTTCTTTGTAAAGGTCTTTTACTTCTCTTGTAGGATTAATTCACAAGTATTTTATTCTTTTAGAGGATATTGTGAATGGGACTGATTTCTTGATTTCTTCTTCTGCCCTATTATTGTCAGTGTATAGGAAAGCTATTGATTTATGGGTGTTGACCTTGTACCTGCTACTTTGCCAAATCTGTTTATTAGCTCTATTATTTTTCTGATGGAGTTCTTTTGATCTTGAAGATATAGGATAATATTATCAGCAAAAGGGGAAAGTTTGACTTCCTCCCTTCCTATTCTTATCCCTTTGATTTCCTTCTCTTGCCTGATTGCTCCAGCCAGGGTCTTGAGGACTATATTGAATAAAAGTGGTGAGAGCAGGCAGTCTTGTCTTGAAGTTCCGGAGTTCAGTGGAAATGCTTTCAACCTTTCTCCATTTAGTGTTATACTAGCTGAGGGTTTGGGATATATGGCCTTCACAAAGTTAAGTTCCTTTGATCCCTATTTTCTCTAGAATTTTGAGCATAAATGTGTGCTGGATTTTATTGAAGGCCCTTTCTGCATCTATTGAGAAGATCTTGTGGTTGTTGTCCTTAATTCTGTTTAAGTGATGAATCATGTTTATTGATTTGCATATGTTGAACCAGCCTTGCATACCTGGAATGAAGCACAGTTGATCACGATGAATCATCTTCTTGATGTGTTTTTGAATGCAGTTTGCGAGTACTTTGTTAAGGATTTTTGCGTTGATGTTCATGAGGGATATTGGTCTGTAGTTTTCTTTTTTTGATGTGTTTTTGTTGGGTTTGGTATCAGAGTTATGGTTGCTTCATAAAAAGTGTTTGGGAGAGTTCCCTCTTTTTCAGTTTCTTGGAATAGCTTCATAAAGAGAGGTGTTATCTCTTCTTCAAAGGTGTGGTAAAACTCAGCAGGGAATCCATCAGGTCCTGAGCTTTTCTTCTTTGGAAGACTTTTAATTGCTGTATGGATTTTGGTGCCTATTATTGGGCTGTTTAAGATTTCAATGTCATCCTGTGACAATTTGGGGATGTTGTATGTGTCTAGAAATTTGTCCATGTCATCCAGATTATCTGATTTAGAGGAGTATAGTTTTTCAAAATGCGTTCTGATAATCTGTTTGATTTCAATGGGGTCAGTGGTGATCACTCTCTTTCATTGGTGATTTTGTTGATTTGCATTGATTTTCTCCTTCTTTTAGTTGGATTAGCCAGGGGTCTGTCAATTTTATTTATTTTTTTTCAAAGAACCAGCTCTTTGTTTTGTTGATTCTTTTTGTTATTTTTTTTGTTCTTGATTTCACTGATTTCAGCTTTGATCTTAATTATTTTCTGTCTTCGACTGTCTTTGGGATTAGACTGTTCTTCCTTTTGTAGAGATTTGAGTTGGAGCATAAGTTTATTTGATAGGGATCTCTTCTGATTCTTAATCTGAATGCTCAGTGCAATAAAATTTCCCCCTAAGAATGCTTTCATGCTGTCCCAGAGGTTTTGATATGCTGTGTCCTCATTCTCATTCTTTTCCTAAAATTCCTTAATTACCGTTCTCATGTCTTCTTGGATCCATTCTTCATTTTATAGGGTATTATTCAATCTCCATGTATATGTGTGTTTTCTGCAATGGTTTTTGCTATTAATTATTAGGGTCATGGTATTGTGGTCTGACAAGATACACAGAATGGTATCTACTTTTTTATATTTGCTGGGATTTCCTTTGTGAACTAGAATATAATCTGTTTTGGAGAAGAACCCATGTGCTGCTGAGAATAAAGTATACTCTGCCAATTTGGGGTAGAATATTCATTCTACAGATGTCTGTTAAGTCTGTTTGATTTATGATGCTGTTTATACTGGAGATCTTTTTATTTTTTTGCTTTGATGATCTATCTATTGGTGATAGAGGAGTGTTAAACTCTCCCAGTATTATTGTGTTGAGGTTCATAAGTGGTTTTTGTCTTGAAGTAATTTTTCCACATCATTGGGGGCATTGGTGTTTGGAGAGTATATATTTACTATAGTTATATTTTCTTATTGTATTTTCCCCTTTACTAGGATGTAGTAGCCTTTTTTTTCCTCTTCTGTTTAATTCATGTTTGAAATCCACTTTGTCGGATATAAGAATTGCAACTCCAGCTTGCTTTCTGGGTTATATACCTGGTAGATTTTTTTCCCATCCTTTCACCCTTAATCTGTGGGTGTCATTGGCTATAAGATGGGTTTCCTGTAAGAAACATATTGCTGGATTTTGTTTTTTGATCCAATCTGCTAGTTGATGTCTTTTGGCTGGTGTGTTGAGACCATTCACATTCAGTGTTAGAAGTTATGTGGTTGTGGTTCATAGTCATTGTGTTTTACCAGTTAGTCCTGTGCTGTCTTAGTTGTCTATTGATAACATGTACCTTTATTGAATTTCCTCTGTGGGTTTTGAGGAATATTTGCTTGTTCTTCCTTATGGGGTTTATCTTTGAGGTTTCTTTGTAATGCTGGTTTCCTGTTCATGAATGCTGCAAGTTTGTTCTTATCATGAAAAGTTCTTATTTCCCTCTTAAATTTGAAGCTGAGTTTTGCTGGTATAGTATTCTTGGCTGCGTGCTATGTTCATTCAGACATTGAAAAATCTTCTTCCATGATCTTCTCACTTCCAGAGTCTGAGCTAAAAAGTCAGATGTGATTCTTATTTGTTTGCCTCTGAATGTGATATGGCGTTTCTCCCTTGTCGTTTTCAATATTCTTTCCTTGATTTCCCTGTTGTACATTTTGAATATGATGTGTCTTGGTGAGCTTCTCATTTGATTGGGCCTATTGGGTGTTCTATTAGCTTCCTGGATGAACATATCTGACTCTATTTTTATATGGGAAAATTTTTTCTTTAACTATTTCCTTGAAAATGTTCCTTATCCCTTTTGTGTGTGTTTTGATTTCTTATTGTATCCCAATTACTCCTAAATTGTTGCTTCTCATTTCATTCCAGACATTTTAAAATATTTGTTTGTGTTCTGTGAGATTTTTTTCCCCCTTTTTTGTCATCTGTGTGCTCAAGCTTGCTCAGCCTGTCCTCATTGTCGGAAGTTCTTTCTTCAAGAGCTGAGGTTTTGTTTTCTATAGAAATTAGTCTATTATTAAATTTTTCCATGGTTCCTCTCACATCATTGACTGCAGATTTTAGCTCTGTTACTTCCTTTTTGAGTATGTCTATTTCTTTGATAATAGAGTTTTTCATCTCTTGAGTTTTCTCACTTAGTCCCTTCATTATATCTTCTTTTAGTTCATTTTTCCTTTTAGTAATCAGATCATTGATGATTTTTTTGAAGTTTTCATCTCGACCCCTATCCTTGGCATCCTTTTTAGGGGAGTTGTGGGTTTGAGGTGAACATCTGCTAGTTTGATTCTTAATTTTTGAAGAGCTTCTTCTGGATCTCTGAATTGAGATTCCCTGCAGGGAAGGTAGGTAGTTCTCCAGGTAGTTTTTCCTTGCAAGTCAAAGAGTTGGATCAGCCACCATCTCTTTGATGATCACCTTCTTCAGATTTTATTTCTGCCTGGGTCTTCGTTTTGTTCCACCTTTTGGTTCCAGGCTCAAGGTTGCAGATCTGAACCTGGGTTGTTCTGGGAACCTCCTCCAGTTGGTTCTGAGCAGGAGCTTCTCTGGATGGGGGTCCTACTGGTGTGTCCTGAGTGCCTGCCAGTGGGACTCAAAGAGCTGTAGACAGGCACATGGGGTATCATGTAGGTGGGGGTCCAGATTAGCTATTTTAAATGGGCATTAAAAAATAAGCTATTATAATATGAAAAAGCATAGGCAATTCAGGATGAACTATATGGAAGTTCTAGGTATGAAAAATATTATTGTCTAAAGAAAAACCACATCAATGGGATAAGTAGTGGGAGAGATAACTGAAAAGCAAATTAGTAGTAAATTGGAGTACTAGATCGAAGAATTGTCACAGAATAGAAGATAGAAGAAAAAAGAAATAAAAAATAAAGTTCAAGAGATGACTTGAGACATTTACCAATGTGAGTTACAAAACAAAGGAAAAAAAAATAAAAATAGAAGAAAATTCAGAAATAAAATGGTAAAGAGAGAAGAGAGCCAGATGTGGTGATGCAAGCCTGTAATCCCAGCTATTTTGGAGGCCGATACAGGAGGATTAAAAATTTGAGTTCAGCCTGGACAATTTAATGAGATATTGTCTCAAAATAAAAAAATTATAAGGACTGGTGATATAACTCAGTGGTAGAGCACCCTTGGGTTAGTCTCCAGTACTACAAATGAATAAATAAATTAAGTTTAAATTTAAGTTTAAAAAATTTCAAAAAGGGCTGGGGCTGCAGCTCACTATTAAAGCATCCCTGAGTTCAATCTCCCATACCAAGGGGGAAAAGTTAAATGGAAAAACTTCAAAATTAGAATTTAATATACAACTAAACTTTTAACCTGACTTGATCATTGTACACTGTATACATATATTGAATTATCACACTATACCCCATAAGTATGCACAATTATGTGTCAATTAAAAAATTTTTTAAACGAGAGAGGGACAGTGAGAGAGAGAGAGAGAATCAATTTTATTTAGTTTTTCATGTGATCCTCGTTGCTCTGAGACATTGTTGCGTACGTGGTGCTGGGGTTTGAACTCACACACTCACACATGCCGGGCAAGTGCCATAACCACCAAGCCTCCGCTCCAGCCCCTCAATTAAAATTTTTAAAGGATAGCATAATAAAAATATTCTCAAGTGTACAAGTTCTCATAAGTTTGCTCTACAAATACGCATATTTAAAACATTTTTGGAGGCAATATTACAATCAGAGAAAAAAATTCAGGAGTAAAGTTGGCCAACACTTTGTTGAAGGAGAAAGTATGCAGATGGATTTGAGAGCGTGTTAAGTGTCTTATCTGGTTAGACAGAAGATTGGGAAGGTACAGATAACAAAACTACAACAAACTAGAAAACAGAAATATCAAAATAAATGAAGTATTAGGAGCAACTCCAGATATATCATCACTCTGAGTAAAAAGAATTGGAGTGGGTCCAAGGCAGCTCCGTGTGCTCACCACACCCTTACACACAGCTAATCTACATTTTTCCAGCACCCTGTGCATGATGGTGGGGTCATTGTCTACTTCTCGCCAACAGAATGTGAACAGAGATGGCTAGTGACTTCTTGTGCAAAGCCTCAGGAGCAGATCTGCCTTGCCCTGTCTCTCTCCTACCTGTAAGGCTAGAAGCAAAGTTCTCCAGATCCTGGAGATGCAAGCTGGAGCTAACCTGGGTGCCTGGGACACTTTCTGGAGGGGAACTATCGAGCTACAACATGCCTTGAACTGCATACAGGTTAAATATAAACCTGAGTTTTGTTAAACCACCAAAACCTCAGGGCTTCTTCTTCTTTTTTTTTTTTCAGAAGCAAATTTTCTCACTTTGACTAATATAGGTTGAATCACCAGTAGAAGACAGAGATTATCAGGTTGAATTAAAAACAAAATCTGCTTTATGGCATTTACAAAACACAAGTGTGCAGAAAGAATAAAAATAAAAGGATAGGAAAAGATAAAGCAAACAAATACTAACCCAAGAAAGCTTTGTAACTATATTGTGATCAGTCAAGACAGACAGTGGAAAGACTGTCAGGACAAATTGGGGAAAGACTCAATTCACCAAGACTATAATAATCCCCAAAAGTATGCACCTCATAACCTAAATGGGCAGAGGGAAAATTTGATTTAAAAAATAGACATAAATTGAAAAGTTAGAAATTTAAATACACCACGCTTAGTTATTTAAAGCCAGTCCCCAAAGAAGGAAAGATATAATCAATTTGAATGACAAAATTAACATGTACAATAAACATGCACATCTATAAAATTCTACATCCCGCTAATTAAAGCAGATGTGAAACCTTTACAAATATTGATCACATGCCCAGCCATAGAGCAAGTATCAATAAAAATCATAGAAGAAGCATCACGCTGACAAGGTTCTTGGATTGTCCTGTGGTTATGTTTTTAAGTTCATTTTAAAAAAAGTCTAAGAAGTCTCAGCTGGGCATGTTGATGCACACCTGTAATCCAGCAACTTGACCGGAGGATCACGAGTTCAAAGCCAGCCTCCGCAACTTAGGCCCTAACTAACTTAGAGAGACCCTGTCTCAAAATAAAATATAAAAAGTGTTGGGGATGTGGGCTCAGTGGTTAAGCTCCCCTGGGCTCAATCCCTGGTATCTAATTAAAAACAAATAAGTCTCCATTTATTTTGAAATAAAAGCACTCAATGGTTTAGTAACCCAACTGTTACTAAACAAAGGAGCCACAGTCATTAGTTTGCCCTGACTTCCCTTTCCATTGTCCCATTGTCCCAGGGCTCCAGATCCTGCCTCACTAGAGAGGAGACAAAGGTGGTAAGGGGTCTAATCAGGATAGGACCAAAGCAGTGAAGAGATTCATTCATCCACGTCAAACACCTACTCAGCGCCCAATGTGCTGGGTATTACTCTAGACATACAGGAATGGGAACAAAAAGAGCTATGTTAGGCGCCCCACAAACTGTGCCCCCCAAGTCCATTTCCAGCTATCATTTGGTTAACTTGGAATCAGGAGCAGTCTTCTGCTCCCCTCAGTGAGGAATCCCTTATTCCTGGAAGAGAGGACATTGATTGGGCAGTTTGAATCAGAAGGTGGGCTACAGGATGCCAGAGAACCACCTCGGGAGCACGCTGAGAACACTGGCTCCGCCCTTGCAAGGGCTAATCTCCTTTAAGGTGGAACCCAGGAACCTACTGTTTTGGATAGCAGATAAAGTATGGATTTTAATTAACATTTAAAAATTATACATATTTATGAGGTATGGTATGCTATTTTTTTTTAAAGAGGGACAATGAGAGAGAGAGAGGAAGAGAAAGAGAAAATCAATTTTATTTAATTTTTTTGTCTGATTTTCATTGCTACAACACTTAGTTGTATCCGTGGTGCTGGGGTTTGAACCCTCGTCCTCACACATGCCAGCCAGGCAAGCACCATAACCGCTGAGCCACTGCTCCAGTCCCTGGTATGCTATTTTGATACATGTAGGGAGTACATAATGATTAAATCAGCATAATTAGCATATCTACCACCTCAAACATTCATCATTTTTTTGTGACGAAAACATTCAAGATCCTCACTGCTAGCAATTTTGAAATATATAATTAATCATGGTCAACCATAGTTATACCACTGCGCTGCAGAACATTAGAAGTTATTTCTGTTATCTAACTATAGCCCTGAATGGTTAACATAACCCTCTCTCTCCATCCCTTCCCCAACCCTTCCTAACCTCTGAGAACATCTATTCTACTCTCTACTTTTATGAGATCAGTCTTTTTAGCTACCACATATAAGTGAGGATATGCAGCGTTTGTCCTTCTGTGCCTGACTTATGTCACTTAACATAATGTCCTCCAGGCTCATCCATGTTGCCTCAAGTGATAGGATTTCACCATTTTAATGGCTGAATAATATTCCATTGTATATATACCACATTTTTTATTCATTAATCTATTGATGTACACTTCAGTTGATCAGAAATCTGTATTTTTAAACTTCCCAGGTGATTCTCGTGTCTGTAGACAGGTTGGGAACTATAGACCCAGGTAATTTCTTAGCTCCCTTCCAGGTTGAAAATTGTTTACTTCAGGATCTTAGACAAATTTTCTTCAGAGATTTGGTCAGATTTCTCTTTACCTGGATAGACAGTTATAAGAAAGACATTTTATAAGAAAGATATTTTTATTATCACGCAAAGTCCTTCAAATGCCTCCCACTGGCAGAGCCCAACTAGAAGGCAAAGGCCAGGTGGATGCAGCCCACATGGGCAGTGTGGAGGGTGCTAGGGGACCAGGAGGGACAAATGCAGATCATCAGCACCCTCCATCCTCCTCACAACAGACCATGGAAGTTCCTGGCAGCTCTTCTTCGCGTTCTTTCTTGGAGGAGGCAGTGACGGTTGATCCAAGGCCTCTCATCCTCCGAAGCAGAAACTTCCTCTCGACTCCCCTGTGGACCAAGCCCCCCAGCGCAGGGGCCCAGTGACTTCCTCTCCCTCTTCACCCAGGCTTTTCACCTCTTTACCCAGCGACAGCTACACTACCTCAGAGAACTGCTCTGATTGGCTGCACATGGCAAGGTCTCCCTGCCGACTTAGACTCTTTGTTCTCCACCTCCATCTTGCTCCTTTATTCCCCACACAGACTAAGGCTCACTTGGTGAAAGCCCCAGAGGGCAATGGCCCTTCATGCTGGGCTGGTCCTGGGACTCCATACCCTGACAACCCTCCTTCGTCCCCAGGAAGCAGGGGCCATCACGGGTGAGTGCTGAGGGCCCAGGGGAGCAGAGGAGATTTAGGAAGACTGCATAGAGGATGAGTGTTCCACTCTCTCTCTGCCTCATGGGCAACTTCCTCCACCCCAAGTCCCTCTTGCTTCTGTCACATCCACTGTAGACCTAGATAGAGGTCCAGCTGAGCAAATGTCTCATTTGGGTGTTTTTCTCATTCAGATTCCTCCCCATTCCTTCCTCCTTTCTAAGATCCAAACCTCCACCCCACTGATGCTCAGCTAATTTCTCTGCCACCTCCTGGCTTGGAGCCCACTCTAGTCCTTTAAAATATTTACCACTCACTGTTAGACACAAGCTCCCAGTGTGCGCCTCCATAGACGGCTTATTTATTTATTTTCATCTGGTCTTTGTTTCTCTGACATTTAGTTGTGCACATGGTGCTGGGGTTCGAACCCACATCCTCAGGCATGCCAGGCAAGTACCGCAACCACTGAGCCACTGCTCCAGCCCCAGATGGCCTATCTTTATGTCTTTTATTTCCTTGGCTGGCTCGGTACTGGGCACACGGTACTCCCTTGGTGTTCAATAAATAACTGTAGAGTTCTAAAGGAACCTCACCAATTAAGACCTATCCCCTAATTTCCGGGAAACTGCATTTACTTGTGGAATGAGAGACATGCTCAGAGACATTATCTAAGAGGGAGGAGCTGGGACATGAACCTCGAGCTCCTCTTTGGTGCTCTTTGCAATGCCTCGGGCTGCCTTTATCTATCTGCCTGGTTCCTGTGTCACAGACGTTAATTCTTGCTCCTGCTAGTCAGGGCCCGTTTTCCCTCACTCCCACCTACACACCTGTGTAGTAAAAGTCCCACTTTTGCTTCTGTCTTTAATCATTTCCACCCCCAAGTCACCGCCTCACCTACAGGACGGGACTGCATAACCAGAGCAGATGACAGTGGCCAGATTTAACTTTAGAAAATCTGAGCACCATCTTAGGCAGCCTCTCCTCTTCCCAGCCTGTTCTGCCAGAAAGCACCCACGGTGTGCTAGCCCTGGTGTGCTGCCCCTCTGCAGCCCTTCCACTCCCCCAGGGCCAGCTCACTGTCAGGACAGAACTCTGTGCCCCACATGACCCGGGATGGGGTTCAGGCTGAGACTCAGCACAACATGCCACAGATGAGGCTGACACCTTTGCTCCTCCCTCCTGGCCCTGCCCTCACCCACTGCAGCTGACCACATGGGCTCCTATGGACCAGCCTTCTACCAGTCTTACGGTGCCTCAGGCCAGTTCACCCACGAATTCGATGGGGAACAACTGTTCTCTGTGGACCTGAAGAACAAAGAGGTTGTATGGCGACTGCCCGAGTTTGCCGATGTCACCCACTTTGACCCACAGAATGGACTGGCCAGCATTGCCATGATCAGAGCCCATCTGGGTGTCCTGGTGGAACGCTCCAACCGCACCAGAGCCACCAGCGGTACTGGGCCCTCCCTCTATCCCATCCAGCTAAGCAGGAGAGACCCAGAGAAGCTTCTCCTCCTTCCCTGACCTCCCTCACTCTGGCATAAGTTCAGTCAGCCCAGACACCTCAGCACCGCTTTCGCCTGGTCGCCCCCACTCAGGAACTAGACAGTGTCTCCCCTCCCTCCCCAGCCTCCTTCTCCCCTCCCGCCCCAGTGATTACTGCCCTAGAACAACCCCCACCTGCAGATGTCTTAATGAGAAAAAGTGTCCCTTTATCCTACTCCTAATAAGGCCCAGTTGTAAGGCATGAGCCTTTGGGATTCAGGACTTCGTTCCTCCTAGTGCCTCCAAGGGTGACTGTCCTCCCCAAGTCTCGAGTGGAGCTGGGCGAGCCTAACATCCTCCTCTGCATTGTGGACAACATCTTCCCTCCTGTGATCAACATCACCTGGCTGCGCAATGGTCAAACCGTCACCAAGGGAGTGGCCCAGACCAGCTTTTACTCCCAGACTGACCACTTGTTCCGCAAGTTCTGTTACCTGACCTTTGTGCCCTCAGCAGATGACGTCTATGACTGCAAGGTGGAGCACTGGGGCCTGGAGGAGCCGCTCCTGAAGCACTGGGGTAGGGAGCCCCCTCCAGCCCACCTGCTCAGCCCCTTTACTCCAGAATTCCTTGGCTGTGCCCCTGACCTTTCTTTTCTCTCCCAGAGCCCCAGGTGCCTGGCCCACCACCAGACACCACAGAGACCCTGATCTGTGCCCTGGGCCTGGCCATCGGCCTGGTGGGCTTCCTCATGGGCACCATCCTCATCATCACAGGGGCGTGCATGTCCGGTGCCCCCAGGTGCAGAAACCTTTGAGTGTGGGGGTGGGGGCAGGACGGCTGGGGGTGGAGAAGGAGGTTTCTGTTGGGAGGGAAGGGTGACATAGACAAGCAGAGGGCAGGGAACAGAACAGCAGAGGTGGGGTGAGGGCGTGGAGTTTGTGGGAGGTGGGTCCCAGACATAGGATCCTGGAATTGTGAGTCGGAACAATCTTGGTCACATGGCGTGTGCTCCTTTAGGTAACAACCCCTTCTGAGAGATGCAGGTGGTGGGAGATGCCGTACGGATTCCTTGCAGATTTCTTACAGCTTTTGCTTGCCCAGTGCCACAGTCTACGGAGCATATCCCCCACTGCGTGATGACTCTGAATGACATCAACCTCTGCCCCATAAGGTCCCCTCCTTCCTGACCTCAGTACTTCCAGCAGGCCTGTGGGGCACAGCCAGCTCCCCTTCCTACCCCATCCCAAACACCTGTTCTTGCTCTACCAAACCTCTAACTTCCAGCAGTAAATTCTGGTGTTTGCTCTGCATTCTTTTTACCAGGTCTTGGCCAGGTATAAAGGGTGTGAGGGATGCTGGGACCGGAAGAGTGGATCTGAGTGATGACACATTGGTGACAGCCAGCCTTGGTCTGGTCCAGCTGTGTCTTGCTCCATTTGGCCCGTTGAATGTTACTTTGTGAATGGGGCATTTCACAAAGACTTCATGAAATTTGCCTTGTGTTGTCAGATTTCCCTGAGAGGGCTAACAGAGTATCCTATTCACTGCAAGGTCTTTAAAAGTACAAGTATCACCCAGACCTACTGGATTAGAATATCAAGGGTGGAGGAGCAGTGATAGGGCCCTTTAGTCTTTAACATGCTACAAGTGGTTCTCATGCAACCATCCTGGACCTAGTTGTAGGCAGTGAACAGGACCCCCTGGTAGTCTGGTGCTACTGGAAGTCATTGGAGGGGCATCCTGAGGTCTGAGTTGGGTCAGGGAGGCTTTCTGGAGGCCCTGGGTCTGTTGGGGTATCATAACTGATCAAGATACAAGTAAAAGAGGCAAGATGGGAGTTTGAATTGTGAGCATTTGGTCCTAGAAAAGAAAGCAAGAGCTGATGGGGATTTGATGGGCTTCCTAAGACAGAATAAGTTGGGATAAATCAATGACCAAAAGGCTCTGGTCGAGGTAGGGAAGATCCTCTTAGTCAAGGGTTTTGTTTGCCAGTAACAGAAACCCTCTTAAAATAATCACATGAAAATTAGAGAATATTTACTATAAAGACACGGGGTAGTGAACAGAACCCAAGGGTGGGTTTGAGCAGAAGTCAGAACCGAAGAGCCAGCAGACCTGGCTGGGCTACTCTTGCTGGGCCACAAGGTCTGCAGTTAGCCACATATTGTGTTTGTGGACTGATGGTCTCTTTCAGCTAAAATATCCACACTACAGCTCCTGGGTTTATGTCACCTCAGCTCTTACCACCTACAGAGACTTTTGTCTCTCAGTCACAATTACAAATTCTTGGAAAAATAAATGGTTAAACTTGGGGTAGGTCTATAACACAGTCCAGTGTACTTAGAGCAGGGGACAAGATCCCACAGTACAAATGAGGCCATCAAGCCCCCCACCTCTGAGGTGAGGGGTCATTCTCGGAAAAAGAATTGGCTGGCTCTCAGAAGACACCAGTTATGTGTACTCTCAGCATTCCCTGATCTCTGTTGATCTTTTGCTTAAAAGTGGATGATACTCCATTGCAGAGGCGTTTCTCCCATCTGTCCTAATGTTAAAGTCATTAAAATGTCTTTTCATCAAAAGGTGTATGATATTTTTTGCACATATTACCCAGAAAAATTAAAAAGTTTTTTGAACAGTTCAAAATTTCTAGAAACAATTCAAAAAATTTTAGGGTACAGTGGCTCACACCTGTAATCCTAGTGACTTGGGAGGCTGAGGCAGGAAGATCAGAAATTTGAGGCCAATCTTGGGAATTTAGCAAGACCCTATTTCACAGTAGAAAATAAAAAGGGCTGGGGTGTAGCTCAGTGTTAAAGCACCCCTGGCTTCAATTCCCAGAAGGATTACAAATTCAAGGATAGCTTGGGCAATTTAGTGAGATCTTGTCTCTAAATAAATAAAGGGTGGGGTAGGGGGCAGCGGTTGTAGCTCAGTGGTAGAACTCCCCTGGGTTTAATCCCCAGTACTACACACACACACACACACACACACACACACACACACACACACAAAACATTTAGGTTATTTGTTTGCCCTTACAGTCACATTTTTTTCCTTTCTAGTTTTAAGGTAAATAGTCCTTTATTTTTAACAGAATTGCTTTTCTGTATTCATGAGTTAACTCCCTTCAGTTTCTTTTAGATTAGATGTTCAACAGTTACCTTCTCATCCGTACAGTCAAACTCTCCCTCTTCACAAATATTAAACATGTCATCTCATCAAACACGAGAATGTTGACTTCCCTCTCTGTTCTATAACCCAGCTTCACCCAAGCTCTGCAAAGTCACTTTCTGAATGAGGGTTCTGCATGGGCTGCCCCCCAGATCCCCTTTTCCAAGCCTCTTCAACTTTAATTTTTAACAAATTATGTTCTGGTCTTCCTCTAAGAGTCAAAAGTTCTACAAGACTTGCCACAAAAATCCCAGCCTTCTGCCTCTTCTCCTATCATGTCCTCAACCTCAGAGGCAATAATGTTCAACTGTTTTAGCAGATTCTGTGACCCCTGCTGTTTGAATGTGGTTTGCCCCTCCAGGGTTCATGTTGTTGAAATTTTAATAGAGTGTGGTGATGTTGAGGCAGGGGGACCTTTAAGAGATGGGGCCTCGTGGGAGGTCCTTAAGTGACTGGAGGCTGCTGTTAGGAGGATTAAAGTAGTTCTCATGGAACCCCTAGTTAGTTTTGTGAAAGGAAGTTGTTAAAAAAGGGAGCCTGGCTCCTGAACTGCTCTCTGTCTTCCTGTCTGGTAATGTGATCTCTCCTCCCATGCATACATACCTACCTTGTCATGGTGGTGTCATCAGCCTTGAGCCAGCCTCAGCAATTTGGCAAGGCCCTAAGCAACTTAGTGAGACTCTGTCTCAAAATAAAATAAATAAATAAATAAAAAGGGCTGGGAATGCAGCTCAGTGGTAAAGCAACCTTGGGTTCAATCTTCAGTTCTCCCCCCAGTTAAAAAAAGAATAAAAAAAATCTCAAGTCGTTGTTAGTTGCCATTGTCCTGGATCACCTGTCACCTTTCTTGTCAGGTCTGTCTGTCCTCTGTGCTGGCTTTTCTGTTTCTCGTCCTCAGCAATGGCCTTTTTGTGGTCTTATTTTAGCGAAACATCCTGTTTTAGTTTCCTGAGAAAGAGTTACATGAGGCAAGCTTTTTATGATTTGTATGTCAGGAAACGTATTTATTTTACTTTCCACACTTTAGCTGATAGTTCAGATGTGTAAAATTCAAGTTGGAAATCATTTCCGTCAGAACTTCTAAGGCATTCCTCCAGTCTCTTAGCTCCCAGCATTGTCGACAAGCCAAAGCCTATTCAGAGTCCTCAAAGTTGATATGTAGCTATTGTTGTTTCCCTTTCTGAAAGCTCCTAGGATATTTGTTTTCCTTACTCTCGTTTCTTTTTTTTTAATTAATTAATTAATTATTTTTTAAGCTGAACACTACAGAAATTTATTCTCTTGCAGTTCCAGAGGCTAGAAGTCCAAAACCAAGGCGCTGGCAGGGCCTCTGCAGGCCCTCCGGGAGGCTCCTTCCTGGTCTCTTCCTAGCTTGGTGCTGCTGGCCATCCTTGGTGCTCCTTGTCTTGTCACTGTATCACTCTGGTCTCTGCCTCCACCATCACATGGCCTTCTTCCCTGTGTGTCTCCCCCTCCCTCTGGTACCAAATAGTAATAGTACCCAGATTGGTAAACCCTTTGGAACTGGAAGTATCCAAAGCTGTAGCGTTTTCTTCCTTCTGCAGAGGATCTGGTTTTAGAGTTTCAATTCAGTCTGTGGTCAGCCAACTCCATAGCTCTGTGCCTGAGGTGATGCAGAACATCATGGCAGCACAGCATGGGCGGAGAAAAAAAATAATCCGTTCTTGACAGCCAGGAAGCAAAGATTCCTCCTGTTTTATGTTCCATTACATATAGGATGAAGATCTTCCTCAAACTGTCTCCAGTGTGACACTTTAATCTGATTTCTAATAGCTCCCCTGAAAATAGTCGATGGTTAAGTCACACAGAACTTTCCATATATGTCTGTCCTTGCCTGCCTTGGCACGTATTCTTGTCTATGCCAGACCTGCCTTCTTTTACCAAGCAATCAAGATTCTACCTGTCCTTCCCCAGGCCCCGCTAAATGTCACTGCTCTGAAGCTTTCCCATCCCCAACCCCAATATTTTGCCCATTCTCTTGAACATGTAGCCATGTGTCAGAACTAATTTGTATGTGTCTGCCTTTAACACTAACTGCTGCTCAAGGACAAGGGAGGTCTGGGAGGAAAGTTTCCAACACCTGACATATCCTATTTAATTCAATTTTATTTGCATCAAGTTCAGTCTGCTCCCACTGCCCTGCAGCTGGTTTTAATAACACTGGCTACCTCTTACCGCACACATGCACTGTGCCAGGTCTTGCAGTAAATGATTTTCATGTGTAGTGAGTTTGTAGTAAAATAATTTAAAAACTGGCTCAGAACCTACTCCCCATCTCTGCCATAAGTCTGGTTTTAAATGTGACCTCAGTTATCTTCAGGGCTTCTCTTTCTGAAGGTTCTTCAGATGGTCTGTGACCTGACACGTTGCTGAGGCCTTGGAGAAGCGCCTTGTCTTCCTGCCTCTGCCTAGACTAGACTGCCTAGACCGTGGAGCTTAGCTTGTATGGTTCTGAGTGGCAGCGTGGCTGCTTTGGTGAGGGATGATTCTCAGTACCTGCAAAGATGTCCCACACAGACTCCTTCCCTCCCTCGGAGGTCTCACTATCTGCCGTAAGCGGGGCTTTCTTAGGACCCACACTACAGTGCTGTCCTCAGTTTGGGAGGACCTCCCCTCTCTTCCTTGCCGTTTGTCTTCCAAGCCATTCCCTCCCTCTCTTCCAGTATAATGTCTGGAACACCTAACAGATGTCAAGCATATGTCAGGCTTTGGGAAATTCAAAGCCAGAAGAGAAAGGGTCTTGGAGGTGACATCTGTTATTGCCTTGTATCACCAACCTGAATACAAGATAAAAGAAAAGCATCATTCTGACACATGTGCATTATTTCCTTTCTTCCTTATAACCAATCTCCAAGTTAAGTACAATTATCCCCATTTTTATGAGGGAGGAAGTTGGGATTCAAATCACTTAACTTGCCCAAGGTCAGCCAGCCAGAGCATGGCTGGGAAGGTCTCTCTGAGCCCACATTCTTTCCCCTGCACCATCACTGCTCAGAAGCAGAGGGAGATGTTTATTAACACAAGGCAGACATCAGCATTGCTAGGAAATATATATGAGGAGATTTTGTTTCCTTTTAGAAACTAACTTCCTTTGAAACAGCTGGAAATGGGGTAAGGTTGAAAAATGAACAGTTTCTGAAATCACTAAAAAGAATTTGTTTCCCTTGTTCAGAATAAAATCTAAATCCCATACTGCTGGGCATAGTGGAGCATGCCTATAATCCCAGAGACTCGGGAGACTGAGGCAGGAGTATTGGAAGCTCAAGGCCAGCCCCAGAAATTTAGTGGTCCCTATGCAATTTAGCAAGTCCCTGTCTCAAAATGAAATAAAAATTAAAAAGGATGATGGATGTAGCTCAGAGGTAAAATGCCTCTGGGTCCAATCCCCAGTACCAAAAATAAAAAATAAATCCCATGCTAGCAAGGGTGTGTATGAGCCGGCCCCACGTGTCTCTAACTCATCCCTGCAGTCTTCTTCATTTACTTACGGCCACATTGTCTTTGGCTTTCCCTGGATTCCTCCTACCCCGTCTTAATGTTAATGCCTCCAACTCATCGTCCATTCACACTCCTGTGGGGCCAACTCCAAGAGGCTTCCCTGACAACTTTGCTAAATAAACCACGTGCGTGCAGTCCCTTTCTCTCACATTACTCTATTTTGTACGCAGATGCCTCTCCTTGGATGGGGTCCTTCTCAGGCTTCCCTCTTTCTTTCGCCTCCTGGAAAACCTTCCAGGGAAGGGAGCAGATTCACTTCTCATCCTGGCTTAGAAAATTGCTTCCAAAGGTTTGTGATTTGGCTCCACCTTGTGGCTGGAGTCTGTTGTATGAGGAGGCGCCCACTGTTCTGAGCCTAGTCTCTCGAGAAGCAGGTTCCTAGGCATTTCCAGCCCTGTCCCTAACCCCAAACTTCCTCATGGCTCTTCCCTAGTGTCCCCACACCACTACTGGTACCTGATAAGATTTCTGAATGCCCTTTCTTCCTTCGCTCAGGCCTTCAGCATATGTATCTCCTCCAAGCACAAGTTCTTACTACAACACCCACAAGGTGAAAATTATTCAGTGTTTAAAGAACTGACTTACTAAAGAGTAACAGTCATCCTACTCTCAAATGCCTTGATAAAAAAATTTCTATTATTATTGCTTTTTAAATTCTTATTATCTTTCATTTATTGAGCAGATCAATTGTGCCAAGCAGTACTGTAATGACTTTACGTTTCTCAAATCAAGCAGTTTGCACACTAAGAACCACACTGGCCAGGTGTGGTGGTGCATACCTGTCATTCCAGCTACTTAGGAGGCTGAGGCAGAAGGTTTTCAAGTTCAAAGCCAGCCTGGGCAATTTAGAGAGACCTGGTCTCAAAATGAAATGAAAAAGGACTGGGGATGTAGCTCAGTCAGAGAGCCTCTGAGTTCAATTCCCAGTACAAGAAGAAGGGGGAACACACCTGGTGTTTCTGAGATTGTTCCACGAAAACCAAGTGTCCAGAAGAGTGTTAACATTTAATTAAAAACAAATCAATACAAGTTCGTTTTCCTTCTAAAATGTGTTTAATGTGTAAGAAAACGCTAAATGTATGTATCTTTTTTTTTTTTTTTTCAGGGCTGGGGACCGAACTCAGGACCTTGCGCGTGCTAGGCATGTATGTATCTTTATTATATAGTAATCTGCCTTCTGAAAATGATATACCATTATTTATAATAGCAAAAGATTTGAAATATGTCCATACATGGAAAAAGGCAAAGCTGTTAAAAAGAAATAGGAGCATCTCTTCAAACTGACTGAAGAAATCTCTAGGATATAGTGGAAAATGCACAATGAGAAAAAGTGACTCTACTATGTTCTACGTTAGGGGTAAGAAAGAGGCAAGGCTATATTTGCAAAACTTTACACTAGAAAAATTAATCAGAAATTAATAAATAAGGTTATTTAATGGGGGAAGAGGGAATAGAGGTGGAAGAATGGGTTTGAGGCAATAGGGATAAAAGTGAATATTTACTTTTGAGACATGTTTTTTAATTTTTACAAAAGTTAAAGTCCTTAAAATTTGAAACAAATGGAAACTACTGAACTACACTGAGAAAATGGTCTTAGTAGAAAATATCCTAAGGACAAAAAGAACTACTAAAACCCTGAACCTCATTTACTAGTTTTATTAAGGTATATTGAATGATTACTTGAAACTATATTGTACATATTACAAGATAAAGCCAATCAATAATTACATTATTATGATTATGAGCCAAGATTTTTAGTGTGTAAAAAGGAATTAAACGCAGTTGAACTAAAACACCAATACTAAATTTGAATCAGAGCCAGGAATGATCACGAACACCTATAATTCCAACAGTTCCAAAAGGTGAGGTAGAGGATCACAAGTTCAAAACCAGACTCAGCAACTTAGTGAGGCCCTAGGCAACTCAGTGACGCCCTGTCTCAAAATTAAAAAAAAAAAAAAAAAAAAAAAAAAAAAAAAAAAAAGGCTGGGGATTTGGCTCAGTGGTTAAGTGACCCTGGATTCAATCCCCAGTACTAAACAACAACAACCCCAAAAAACAAAAAACAAAAAGCAAACAAAAAACCCAGAAATATACATTTTAACTAATGATTCACAAATACCTATCTCCTAGCTCTAGAAAATAGAAGAATTTAATGATAACTTAGTAACAGTGAGCATCGACAGTGCAGATTGTGGTTTCTAAATACCATTTCCCACCGAAAAATAGTTTCTTGGAGACTATAGGTCTGCATCAGGGAAAATACAAAGTAGGTTCAGAAAATAAAGCAGTTTTCAAATACGAAGAGAGTCCTGTAAACAACAAAACCAAACCCCTACTAGAATAGATTTAAACATACCGAGTATATAAACACTGAGTCCCTATTAATAATCAAAGACAAAACAAACAGGTAACAACACTTCTCTGTCACCACTGGATGTGCTCTTCTAATTCCTGATAGAAAACCAGCACTTTGAAACCTAACATGATTATAGATTATTGAGAGATATTGTCTTGACCCCCTTGGATTGAGGTGAGGCCTCACTGGAAGTGATAGGCCTGGTATCCCAGGAAGGGAGGTCTTTACTGGCACCGTGGGAAGAACGCAGGGCCTGAGGGAAGATGTGGTATAGCTGGAAGGCATGGACTGATAAGAAGACCAAGTTCAGCCTGATGAGGGGCACAAACAGAAGTGATGGAAGCTCCTCGAAAAACAGTCTTCTTGGAAGTGTGGTACAAGATGTAAAGAGACACCTATTTCATGGGTTGGAGGTGTTTCCAGAGCAATAGGTAAAATTGCTTAGTGTGTAAATAAGACCAAGGAAGGTATCACAAGGAACAATATCTTATGGAAGGCAAAGACAAGAGGCTTTAGAGCAGACTAAGAGGGGCCTTCTAAAAAGTATATGCCCTAGGATCAAGTGATGTCAAAGAATCCAGAGGAAGAATGTGTGATGCCTCAGAGGTAAAGGGAGACAAGGTCTAAGAGGACCTGATCTTCCTCTGACCCTCTGCATCAGAAAAGTGAAGGCTTACATTTTGAGTTGAAGGATATGAAAATGAGGTGAGAACCTAAAGATGGACAAAAATTACAAGATTTGGGAGGAAGTCATAGGCAACATGGCCAACAGATGGCACCAAAGACCCTCTGTGACAGTGTCCAAGCGTCTCAGAATTGCCTTCTGCAAGCCTTGGATGCACCCTAGGTCAAACTATTCTGCTTCCACTACTAGAAAGCTGAGCTAGGGACTACGGGAAATTGATATCTACACATACGTGACTGCATATATGTATATAACATCCATATTCTATATATGTAGAGACACAAACTGTGCTTCTCTAGTGATGTGATTTAAAATAATCTTCAGAGAAAAATGTCATTTATCTTCTACAGAGCTTTCAAGTCTGTCAATGACCCTTTATCTACATGGCCACCTCTCCATTTTCAAACCACTATTCTCACTTGCTTGCTGGGTCTAATTGCTGCAATTGTTTTCAAAATTATCCACTCAACAACTCAACTTTCAAAATGATTACTACTTTTTTAGATGGATTCTTACTGTCTTTCGTAAGTTGTTCTCAAACTCCTGGGGGTTTAAGTAATCCTCCCACCTCAACATCGCATCTTGAGTAGCTGGGACTATAGGTACCAACTGTTCAATTTCTTTAAAGTCTATCTCCTCCCTTCCTTGTAGCATTGGAAACCCAGAGTAGTCCTCAATGTGGATCCTGAAGCCAGGCTGTCCAGTTCACATCCCATATCTTATGCTATGGTTTTTGGCAAGCTGGTGTTCTGTGTGCTTCATTTCTTCTTAAGTGGGTTGACTTAAAGGATTACAGTGAAAATCAAACAAGTTTTCAGCAAGGTGCTTCACACATAAGTAATCAATGTGAATTTTTTTTTTTTTTTAAAGAGAGGACTGTGAGAGACAGAATCAATTTTTATTTAGTTGTTCACATGGCTTTAGTTGCTGAGACTTCAGTTACGTATGTGGTGCTGGGGTTTGAACTTTTGTACTTGCACATGTCAAGCAAGCGCCGTAATCGCTAAGCCACCACTCCAGCCCCGTCAATGTGAATTTTTTATAAAAATTTGTTGTATCAGTGCTTAGGAGGCTCAGGCAGGACTCCAAGTTCAAAGCCAGCCTCAGGAACTTGGCAAGACTGTCTCAAAAAAAAAAAAAAAGAAAAAAAAAAAGGAACTGGGGATGTGACTCGGTGGCTAAGCACCCAAGTTCAATCTCCAGTACCCACCTCCCGAACTGTCCTATTGAACTTGACTGCAATGCCCTCCTTGGGCTCCTCCTGGCCTCATCTGGAAGCAGTTTTAGCCCCACTGCATTTGGGAGTACCTATTTCTGCTGCTGGCAGCGTTCACTTCCCTCTACCAATTGCAAATCTTTCTCCATTCCTGGCACACTACCCTGCTAGAACTACTTACAATTTTTATCAAAAATTGTCTAATGTTGCCCCTTTCCCTTCTCCCCACATATAAACTGAAAAGGAACTGACTCAGTGAATGGGATTTTGCCAAACTTGAACTAGTAATGATCCAGAAAAAGGGAAACCAGTGTACAGATGGGAGACATTGCATTGGTTCTAACATTCCCAGTCTGTCCAGCTGCTCATTGCTTACATCCCTTTGGTTATTTTGCATAAGGCCCACAGAATAATTCCAACCAGTTCTGAACCTTGTCCTGGGAGTTCATGCTGGAACTCATGGAAGCAAAACTTTTCAGCAAGGTAGTACTGGGTCTGGGGTCCATAAGGTGGGGTTCAGAAAAGATGCATAGTGCATACCCTTATCTTAAAGTGAATCTGTATTATCACTATCTATGATGGTTAATGATTGCACTCTATTGAAACTGAGCAAACTCCATGAAGATAAGGCTGTCTTCCTATCTTCACCATGTATCCCCTAGACTTGTCAAATGTCCAGGTCTTAAGAAAAGACCTGTCTGTTGGAGAGAAACAATCAAGAGAACTCAAAAGACTGGATAATCCCTTCAAACAGCTCCCTTCCCAGAAAAAAAAATAATTTCTATTTCCTATTTAAGACTTAAAAGTTCAAATGGCATGTAAGGGCAGAGTGCGCAACAGTAGTGGAACTTTGGATTCCAAGGTGAAGAGCATAGGAGGAAATAATGATGCCCTAAGGATTCCACTGTTGGTCCTTCTAGCTGTGAAGACTGTATTTGGTATTTTAGAAATACTTTTAACAACCAAGATGGAACTCAATCTGACTCCTGAAACTTAAAATGCCTAAGAGGGTGAGCATGGGGTATAGGTCAAGTTTGGACTAATTAATTCAGCTTAGGAAAAAAGTCAAATAAAAAAAGACATTGGACCCAAGAAAGGCAAGAGGCCTTTTCCAATCTCTGCCTTTCCTGGAGCTCCCAGTTCATTTCCTAAAGCATTTATTTAGGGTCACCTGGATTCAAATTCTAGAGAACTAGTGACTCTAAAGGTAAAATCTTTTGATGGCTAATTCTTCTGTATTACAAATTTAAAAAATTAGATATGTAAAATACATAAAATAAAATCTTGTTAAAAACAAAATAGAGCCACCCAAGTATGAAAAAGAAATCTTTTAGAAAGTTTAAAAAGTCAGGAATGGTGGTGCACATGTGTAATCCCAGCAGCTCAAGAAGCTGAGGCAGGAGGATCACATTCAAATCTAGCCTTAGTGATTTAGTGAAGCCCTAAACAGCTTAGTGACACTTGCCTCAAAGTAAAAAAGGTCTGGAGATGTGGCCAGTGGTAATAAAGCATCCATGGGTTCAATTCCCAACACTAAAAACAAAAACAGAAAGGGGTGCAGCTATTGATGAGTCTAACTAGAGTCCCCAAAGTTTTACAATTCAAACCTTAAATTCTCCCTGAAATGAGAATATAATCCCATCTATACTTAAAATTAACCTCAATGATTTTAGACTTGTGTAGTAAAATAACTCCTATCATCCAGTATCCCAAGTTTTATTATGTACTTCTAAATTTAACATCTTTGCTATGACTACTCAAAAGGGGCCCAAAACTTCCAGAAAGTTCAAGAATTCACTCACTGGTGAACTCAATGATTGTTGGCTAAAAGCCCAAACAAGGGTTTCTTCCCATTTCTAAACCGAGCTGGGCAAATACAGTCACATTTTTCTCAGGCTCAATTACAATTTACCAGAATTCCCAAAGATAGAACTGAGAATTACAGCTTAAAAACAAAGAATTACAGCTATATTCAAAATCTATTGTCCATTCTCACCTTGTTCCGGGTGACAGCATCCACAACAGACTGTCATTTTCTTCACATTCCAGATTTCTACTTTTAAGCCTTTATTTTCAAGTTTCCAACTGCAATCAATTACACTAAACCAAAATGTCTCATTTATACAAACCCATGCCAAAGGTTACACACCCCAGCTCCAGAACTTTTACCCTTAGAGCAAGGTTTTTTTTTTTTTTTTTAAACCATACAGGGCTGTAAGGCCAAGACAAAAGAACTTAGAAGTGGGCAAAACTGCCACTTAAAAGCAGTCAACTCACAAAAAGTACCTGCTGTTGGCTACCTCCTGCCTCTTTCATTTTAGTCAAGTATGTTTAGGAGACAATTCACACAACCAGCATCACAGAAAACATTCAGCCTTGGTACTGGGTCCAGGGCCTCACATGTGCTAGGCAAGTGCTTTTTGCCACCAAAATCATACATAACCCAGCCCCTGAGACAGTCTACATTTCCCAGACTGGCCATGAACTTGTGATCTGCGACAGCTAGAATTAGAGAGTGCCCCCACACTCTAATCATACCTGCAGTATGGTATTCCCCTCAAAAGTTACTTTACTGAAAAACTTAAGTGGCAAGAGGGAGTGGCAGTCTGGGAGTGTTAGTCAATGGTAGAATACTTGCTTGGCATGAGGTCCTGGGCTTAGTACCCAGTACTATAAAAGAAGGAAACCAATCACATCCCTTTTGAAGCCCGCAAAAACAAACATTACTAAGATGACTAACTCAAACTTGAATAATATTTTCTTTATTTACAAGTTAGAATCAAGAGACAAAGACAGTCCAGGGGACTAAATGGGGAGATGACTGAAACCCCGAGCCCCAAATGGAGCGGAAGGAAAAAGGGAAAACAAGAGTAGAAAAAAAAAAGTCAACGTAAAAAAAAAAAAAAAAAAAAAAAAGAGCTCCCCCTTCTTCCCTCCCCATGGAGACTGAGGGACCATGGCCATATCCCTCACAGCCTCATCTAGCATAAAATAAATTAGAACAACCAACCTCAAAACAGGGCCCTTAGAAGAGAACAGGGCAGCTATGGCCTCAGGTAACAGTGTGTCCAGGGGCTTTAGCCCACTCCCACCCCGTACCCTTGCCCCATCCCCATCACTCTGAACAGGGGCTATATGCCCAAGAGGTTACTCCCAAAGGGGCTGGGAATTCAATCTTTTTTTGTCCATGTCCCTCCTTCAGTAAATGTTCCTGCATTCCTCCCCCCTGCAGAGCCAGCTCTCCTACAGAGGGGGGAGGGGAGGTGAGATGAAGAAATGTCACAGCAAGGGGGAAAGGCATGGGACAGGGTGGTTCAGGGGTCCGGTCCTGCGGAGCCTTCCTGCCCCATCTGGCCTGGCCCCTTAGCCTGAGTCTGAATCACTGGTGTCTGAAGAGGAGGAAGATGAAGAGGAGGAGCTGGAATCTGAACTGGAGCTGGAAGCACTGAGGCGTGACACTGCTACTTGCTGTGCAGAGGTTGACTCTGTTTTCTCACTCGCTGAAAAAAAAAAAAGTTCAAAGTTAAAGATGTTCTCATTTGTTTAAAAAAAAAACGCAATAAATTTGCAGCAGTCTACAAGAATTCTCACCTTTCTTGGGGGGCTTTTTGGTGGAATTGAGCTGCCCGCTGACATCTTGTAACCTCTTTTCTAGTTCCCGCTTCTTCTCCAAGGCTAGTTCCTCCTTTGTCTTTCCCACAGGTTTCTTAATTGCTGGGGGGGAGGTGAAGGAAGTAATAGAATTCACTAAGATCACCTTAAACATCCTAGAATTACTACTAGCGCTTTAGGTTACCAAGCTCCATTCTTGAACATCAGGAAGCAACAAACGCATCCTATTATTCTGGGAACTAATAATTAGTATGAGGGCATTATATTTAAAGTGCTGTCTCTTTCTAAGATGTCAGAGCCACATGAGGACTGTCGGATTAACTTGTGCAATTCAGGTAATACTCACTGTAGGGCTTCCGGGGTTTCTTTCTTAGACAGGAGAGGACATAACGCTCAAGCTCCCTAAGTGTGGATGGTTTGAGTGTTTCAAAATCAATCTCAATCTCTTCTGGGTTAGAGTCACGTAAAGAAGGCTCCCGGGCTTGGATTATATGTACAACTCGTCCCAGCTTCTCCCCAGGTAATTTGTTGATATCCAGGCTCAACTGCCGTTTCTCATCATAACTCATGGGCCTACTCTCTTCTTCCTCTTCTGAATCATAGCCAGTAGGCAGGGGAGGTGGGGCTGTTTTTGTAGCCTTTTTGGGTAGCCTACATGTTAAAAACAAACAAACAAGCAAGCACAGCTGTCAACTAAAGCATCATTCACCTTTCACAACATATTCCTACTGTTCAGCCCAGTAATCCTCATTTGTATTCTACCTAGAGTAGTTTATTTTTGCACTAAGGCAAAGAGCCATGTTAGAGGTGGGAATACAAAGACAATGTATTAAGCCAAACACTGAACATTTATTCGGGGCTTTGCGATAGACTGACTGGCATAGGTCTATGTGCTCCCTAAAGCACTATTAAACTAAGTCACCACAAGGAGGGGGGAAAAAAGACAAAATGCCTAGAGTCATTGATTTAGGAAAGTAAGCAAACTATGGCCCAGGGAACCAAATCTAGCCAGCCACTTACTTTTATAGATTAGGTTTTATCAAATAGTCATATTCACTGTTTTCAGATTGCCTATGGCTGCTTTTGCATTAACATCTGAGTCAGATATCTTGTGAGACACCTGGGCCAGTCATAGAAAATTGCTAACTCCTGCTTTAGAAAAAAACTTTGCAAGGAGTGGAAAATACTATAGAAAATCAAACTAGTTCGCTTTGACCTTGTTAGAACTCACTTGTTGCCACTTCCTCCAGAAGGTCCAAAGCCAGGAGGGCCTAGTGTGGCAGCACTGCCACTTCCACTGCCACTGGCTTTCTTGGACTTCTTGGGCTGAGGTGGGCGGGGTGCCCGAGGTCCCTTGTCATCTTCATCAACCCCAGCTCGGCCACGATGCTTCTCTGCCTTCCGTTTCTTCTTCTTCTCCTTTTTTTCTCTCTTCCGCTTAGGCTTAGATATTGGGCCCTGCGACAAGGCAGCCAGTTGTTCATGTACTGCCCGAAGCTAATGAAAAAAGATACGAAGTGGCAAAGTAAATAAAATTAAGAGAAAAAATCTAAGACAAAGCATGAACTTTTTACCCAATGAAGACCAAAAAAAAAAAAAAAAAAAAAAAAAAAAAAAAAAAAAAGAAAACCTGTTCTTGTAACTCTGCCAAGCGATGAGCCCTTTCTTCCTCTGAGTCTGAGCTTTCACTCTCTTCCTCCTCCTCCTCATCTTCATCATCTTCCTCCTCTTCCTCAGAGGAGCTCTCACTGCTACTTTCTTCACTGGAGGACTCTGATGATGACTTGGTCAGCCCAGTGGGCAAAGCAGTAGAGACTGGTAAAGGCCCTGGTTCCATTGGTTCATCTGGCATCTTGGCATAACGAAACTCGAATACATCCTAGGAAAACAGACTTCAAATTATACTGGTACAGTGTCCTGACTATACCCAATCATCCACCGTTATACTTTTTTAAACAAAAGGAATGGGGAAGATCATATGTTGAGGACGTACAGCATAAATTGACAAAACTTCTCCCCCAATTACCCATTTACTCCTTTTAAACTTCAACCTTTACACTCACCTGTAGCTTTCGTGCCATGGCCACAACATCGTGGTCTGGTGGGTTGTACTTATAGCAGTTGGAGAACATAAGCCGCACATCAGCAGCAAACTCCTGTGCATCCCGGTAATCACGATTCTCCATCTTCCGCTGCAGAAGGAGGCAGCATCAGAAGCTGCACAGGCAGAGAGACTCACCTTTCCCTGCCAACCCCAGACACCGCAAGAGAAGCCCTCTCTTGAGAACACAGTGGGGATGACCTTAAGGATCTTTGCCCTGGGGTTCAAGTTTGAAGTCAAAGAAATTTGGGTAGGTTGAAGAAATATCTACGTCTAGAAAAAGAAATCATTTCTAAGTGACAAGGGAGGTGGAGTGACTGTTCTTCCATCCCTTAACTTCTCTGACCCAACACTCTAATTTAGTAGCATTAAATTGTAGATGAGTAGGATTGCCCTGAAAACAAAATACCCATCCTTACTATAGGAAATGCATTTTCAAACTACTTGACCTTCTGTCCCTTTATAATTTTGTAATACTAAGAGTCAGACTGCTATGTGCCCATAAGGAGACATGAATATTGTTTTATTGATCCCTAGGTGCCAATCCACTGCCTGAGCATCCCATCTGCCCCATGCAGTGGGTACCTTGACAGTGCTGAGGTCCATGGGATGCTTAATGATGTCATGGTAGTCATGCAGGCCAAGAGCAGAAGCATCCACTGGTTTATAGAAAGGCCAGGCATAGGCAGCATGCTTCTTAGAGAGTAACTCCTTCAAAATGCCATTGCAATGTTTTAACTGTTCTGATAATTTTCCTTTTTTAGAGCTCTGGTGTTGTTGCTGAGAGTCAGGCAAGTCTTTGCGTGGAGGCTTGATGGGGCGGCCACTCTCTCTACGCATCGGGGGAAGCCGTGCTGCTTTAGGCTCAAGACTCCCAGGAGGGCTGGCTGGGGAACCAGGAGCCAGGATGGCTGTAGGTGTAGGGGTGGTAGTATCCGCTTTTCGTTTAACCCCTTTTTTCTGCAGACAAAAGACGACAACAGCCTATTACTCCAGGCCCACTTCATTCAACTGCTCCCCCCCCCACAATGTCCAATACAAATCCATTTATCTATACCTTGGCAAGGGGCTGAGCAGGGGGAGCTGCAGATACAGCAAGGAGTGGGGGTCCAGCAGAGTGCAGAGACTTGAGCAGGGGAGAAGAGATGACCGATGGATGGGGAATGTTGAGGACCGTGGTAGGTATCTCAGGTGGTGGAGTATATAGGGCTGTGTGTGACACAGATGAGACAGCAGGCACCTGATGGGCACTGGTAATACTGCCCTGGAGTGCTGGGGAAAAAAAGAAGCAGTGGGGGGACATGGTTTAGCTTGTTTCTCTTTCCTGTGTCTTCAGGTCTCCATTTATGTAATTCTCACTATTCTCACCTGCCAACTTGGCCCCCTTCTTATGGCTGTTCTTAGGGATGGTCACCACAAGCTCTTGTTCTTCTTGAGGCATCGATGCCACTTTCTGTAGGAAGATCTTTTCCAGTGTTTGTGCCATCAGGACTATATCATCAGTGGGCTAGAGAAACAACAAAAATTAAAAATTTCAAAAGCCAGCAAGAAAAAGAAGTAAGACACCACCTCTGACAAATTCCCAGTCCGAGGGCCTCATTCCCCCTCAGGCACCCTTGTCCTCAAGTGCTGAAAATTACCACACTAGGCCAATAATTTCTACTTTCTTTCTTGTCTTTCAATATACAAACTAATAAAGTACATGGTCCCTTAATGTTCACAAGTTATGAGAATGAGTTGTTCAGTAAAATAGATCCTGCTCTACTCAGATCTCTGGAGCTTTCTGAGAAATGAGAAACAGGGCCACCATCCCTAAGTATGAAATGTGTTCTACTTAAATAACGTTAAACTACAGAGCTCTGAAGCCACATTACAGGTAGCACTATTTGGAACTCACATTTTTCTAGATAGACCATGACTAATGGGATAACGTTAATAGTATATACGTACATAAAAAAGATAAGATACGTAATCAAAATGTTCAGCTGTGATAGACATCCTTTTACAATCTAAATGAACAAAGAAAAACATACCTTGTTGTAAATATAACAGTTGGTGAACATTGTATTGAAATCTTGCATACATTCTGAGGCAGCCCAATAATAATTGTTTTCAAGTCTCCTCTTAATAGTACCCATGTCCATAGGCTGTTTTATAATTTTGTGATAATCCTAAAGAAACAAATGCTAAGTTAGTCACTGAAAATTAAATATCTATTCTCCCAGGGAAATTACGAACACCAGCATACACACACACACCCTGCATACCATAGTATAGTTCCTAAACTGCGGCCCCAATTAAACTAGAGGACAAAAAAAGGGGGAGGGGAGAAAAGGATTCTTAACCCATTTTGGGAGGCCCCTACTGTCTTTCCCTAACCACCCACCCACCTCCCACCCATTCTAGAAACTTCCCATCCTGTAACATTACCTCTGGGGTTGGCTATCCATGGGCTGCATGAGGGAAAGGAAGAAGCTAAGAATTTTGGCCACCGTGGTCCTCTCCCAACCCGGGGTGGGAATCTGTAAAATGGAGCCAGGGCACAAAAGTTAAGGAAGGACACATGGAGGGCACAAGGAGAGATGCCAAGATAGAGATAGCAATTGGTTGGAACAATCACAAAGGACCAAGAATTAGAAACTCTGGTGGCTATCTGGCCTACAGAAAAGAATTGGGAACTCCCTAGGGGCCGCAGCACCTATACTAGGCAGCCCACCCCCACTCACACGCATTCTTGCTCATTCCCCTACCACCCCCAACTCTTAATATCCCTACTCACCGGCAGACCCAGTTTGACAGCATCTACAGGCTGCCGGAATGGCCAAGCGAACTGATGTTTCCACAGAGCCTTCATCACCACCTTGTGCAGGTATTGCAGCTGGTTGGTAACCCGTCCTGGCTTTTTGGGATTGGATACTTCCGGGGGTGGTGGGTTGGCAGGGGTTAGTTGCAAAGCTGGCACTGATGCCATTGTAGGGCTCTCAAATCCCTCATACAACAGAGAAGGCTTTCGAATCCTTTTTCCTGGAGCTGCTGCCTCTGGGCCCAGCCCCAGTAACCCTGCATTCCCGTCCCCAGGGAGCCTGTAAGGATGGGAAACAATATTAGATATAGGGATCTTGTAGAAATCCAAGAAAAGTGTACTTTTCACTATGTGCCCAACAAATCCCAGTTTGGGACCTAGTAAGATGACTAAGCTTATGCAAGTGGTTCCAGACATAAACCAATATCAAAATAATCTGTAGAGCTTTTGTTGATGCCCACCTACCCCTTTTTTGTTGTTAGTATAGATAATCTAGATTCCACCTTCTGGAGTCTGGTGACCAATGTTCAATTAAAAAAAACCAAAAAACCAAAGAAGGCATTTCTGACAACTACAGCCCCATTGGGACGGCCCTTAAGCAAAATGGGTGGAGCTGAGAAAGTCAAGATTCCTCCTCACTAGGGGTTTGGTGGTTGCCATGGCGGTTGAACCTCAGGGAAGGCAGTGAAAAAGAGGAAGGGAATAAACTAGGAAGAAAAACTTCGTAAAATGCTGACAAAAGAATCCATCTGGGTAGAAGCCATCAGTTATTTTCCTCAAATTCAGTGTTCAAAGCCAAAATAGAAAAATGCACCGATAGTCCTAACTGCAAATTTTAAGACAAAAACATTGTCAAACCTCACAACTGGAATAACTGCCAGCCCTTCAAAATTATTTGCAAAAAATCTCCTCCAAGAATTAAAAAGTCACCCAACAGTCAAGGTCACAAATCCCTTCCCTAATTTGACAGCACACCTTTTCCATTCCCCGCTAGAAAAATACGGTCTAACAGTTCCCACTGTAGCATCTACAGGAAACCAAAGGCCAACAGTAGTTCAAGTTTATAATCCCCCTGGTTCTTCTCCGGACCAGGTGTTTCCCACCACTTAAGATTTAAGACACTACTCAGAGACCTCATTGTTTACATCCGCAGCATTGCAAAGTCTTAGCTCTACCCTCCTCTCCCCTAAATCAAACACTCGACACTATCGAAAACCATCCCTCCTTCCATCCACTCACTGAAAGACAAGAATTTAATGACACCCTAGCCATTAGGAGGCCACGGACTGGAAGTGATCCCTCTACTCTAAAGCTGGGAATCCCCGCTGCCAATTCCTGAAGCTCGGTCACCATGGCAACTACAGGCCGAGGTGACCATGAACCCCCCAAAACACCACGACAAACCTAAGCCAGGAACCAGGCCCACTACCCACAAGACCTGCTCGTTTACTTAAAAAAAATACCCATCCCTACTCTTTTTCCCAAACTAGCTCTGCCTAGTTTTAACACTGGGCCGTGGCTTTAGTGCAAAAATTGACAACCTGCACTCCCCCGACACGCAGTAACTGGGCCGCAGCCACCGTTCCAAAACCGTCGTTCAACCCCCTCCGCGAGCCCGTCAACAGCTGCGCCGAGAAATAGCAACGCTTAGCAACGGGCGCGAGTGGTTCGGTACTGCTCCCGAACACGGCGCCCTCCACCCCTGTGCCGCCGCCCCACAACGTCCCTCTCCCACGCGCAACTCACGGAGACGTACTTGTGGGGAGTCACGTTTTGCAGCATCTTGACCGCGGATAACCGGCGGTGCCTTCAGCCGCGCAAAGTCCGGTTGGCCTCGGATCCCCTCACCGCCCGGTCCAGCATAACCCGGGAAGTGGGGGGGAGGCCGTTGCCCTTGGCCCTCCAGGCGACAACCTCCTTGCTGGGCCGGCACGAGTCTCCTCCGCGCGGTCTCTCGCAGAACTCCCTGCAGCTTGGCGCGCTCCGCAGGCGGCGGACAGCAAGAAAATGGCGGCGGCCTCAGCCGAGACCGGCGAACGAAGGGGGTCAGACTCTCCAAACCCAAAGACAGTCCCCAATCCTAGACACCGCCGTCAATACAGCCCGCTGTTGGTCTGCAGGGGTCCCCTCTTCCTGTAGGGACCGTACGGGTCGGACACGATCCCGTTTCGACCTCGGATGGAGGCGGATGAACACGGAAAGTGGTTTAGGGAGCCGCCGCCTCCATCTTTGAAATCCTCTTGAGGGCGGAGTAGAGGGGGTGGACAGACTCCGAGAGTTGGGCGGGGCCCGAAAATGGGGAGCTTCAGGGGCTTCTATAGGGTCTGTACTGTCCGCCGGGACCGGTCATAGGCCGAGACGAAGGCCATTTCCAAGCGGATGGACGTGGATTGTAATGGCGGCCCCCGACGACTCAAAGGCTCTGTATCGGTAGGCAGAATCCTCCAGCTCGTTCTAGAGGCTGCTCCACTCCAGCGCGAAATGGCGCCGCCGAGCCCCGCGCCAGCCCTTTATATATAGGCGGGGAGGAGGAGCTTCGTTGCTCATGCGCGCCACCCAGCTCCAGAGTTCCCCCACCCCCTCCGCGCGCGCTCGCTCGCTCACGCGCGTGAAGAAGCAAAGTCGAAGGGGGAGGATCGCATCTCCGCGGGAGCTTTTTCCATTGGTTGGGCGAAGCGATGACGTCACAAACTTCATTTCCAAGTCGTCAGTCACCAGGCAGAACAGTGCCGCATAGACCCACAGGGAAGAGGCAACCCGCCATGCCTGAGCCACTTGGTTGCGCTGTGGTTCAGCGACTCCAGGGAAACAGGGAGGTTGGGATAGGTGCAAGGGCCATCTCCCCAGAGCCCCCAGCACCTTCTCCCCGCCTTCCCTTCCAACAAAGTCCTCCCAGGCACCCAAGCGCACTGCAACTCCAGACTGCCAAGCTGGGGCAGGCCGTGCCTTTCGCAGTTCCTCCATTGGCCGGATGGGAAAGGAGACGGGAGGGGTCGCGTGGGCGTAGCCAGGCGCAGCTCGCCAGGGGTGTGGCTGCAGGACGCCGAGAAGGCTGCAGTTCTTGGCAGGGAGACCGCAGCAGTGAAGAATCTGAAATGAGAAGAAAGACGCCATCTTAGAAGCTGCGGCCTGCTCCTCCTGCGGCGAACAGCTAAGGACTCCTGAATATAACGCGAAGGACCTAATGTTTCCGTCTTCCACAATAAAAAATACGGCTTGCTAATAGTCTTAAAATCCTCCCCTCCACTAGGCCAAACAGTCGAAAACACCAAAGTAAAACACTGCTCTATTCATCCGCAAAGACCCAAATGTTTATCAACAAGGCTACCAGAGTACGTTCCAAAACGTTCACGTCCAAGCTCTCCTATCCCTCCCCACTCGTCCCTTCAGTCACCCGCACGAATGCCTGCCTCAAAACCTCCACAGCCCTAAAATGGGCACGAAATAGCCAAACACACCCATCCACCCTGTAAAACCCATCTTCCCCGAACTTCACTCCGGCGTCTGGCTCAGGGTAGAAAAAACAGTTAGCACAAGGGGCGAAGCAAGGCAACCCCCTCCCTCTCCAGGCGACCTCAGCCCTTTCCCCATGCTGCCCGCCCCAGTCCCCGGCAGACCCGCACCGCCCTCTCGGGGTCCCCTCCGACGCGGGGGCGGAAGAACGCCCCCATCCCCCCACCAGGGTCCGGAGTCCTCCCCACGGAGCTGCTCGTCCATCGGTCAGCGCCAGGGAGGAGGGCGAGCAGAGGAGGCGGCGGCTGTAGCTCAGACTAGCCCTCCCCCTCCTCCGCTCCCCTCCTCCCCTCCCCCGGGCCGTCCGCCTCCGAGGAGGGGCAGGAGCCATTTTGGGAGCTCAGTTTAGCCCCCTCCCCCTAACCCCTCACTCGTCCTCATTTGATTACCTGAACAGGCTTTCAGAGCATGTAAGAATAGACAACCGAAGCCCAAGGTCAAGACGTCGCAAACACCTCTAGAGGAGGTGCCCTTATAGTAGAGTAAAGGGGTTTCCCCCATCAGAGCATAATCTGAGCTTTGACACCCCTCATTAATTTCCCTTCCCTCGTTACCGAGAAAGAAAATAGGCTTGTGTGCATGTGCAGGCAAGGAAGTTAATGTAAGGGAACGAATATAAAGAAAGTTCCCCTCCCCCTGGAAGGGCCCGTCTGGCCGTCCAGAGTCCTCGAGCTGCTATCGCGCCACCCGCCCTCCGCAGTAGCCCCTGTGCTCGAACCTCGGCTCCCGCATCTAACATGGCCGCCAACCTCCTGTCTTGCGGACCAGAGCAGGACAGACCCCGCGTGGGGAAGTGCGCTCCGGGAAAAGCCCCTGCGCGCCCCCCACCCCACCAGGGACGCGGCCCCGGCCCCCCGAAGTACCCGCGGCCCCGCCCGGGTGGCTGCAGCAGGGAGGACAATGACACAGCAACTTTGCGAAGGCCGCCTCCCCTCCCCCTAGTGGCCCAGCCTCCCCAATCTGCTTTTCCCCGCCCGGGGCTTTGCAGGTCAGGACAGAGGCCCCACAGGGGGCGGCCAAGGCGGAAAAAAACGGGAGGCTGAAAGAACATGGGGACTTAGAAAGGGAAAGGGCGGCCAGACTTAACGCTCATCTCCCTGCATTCCGGGAAATCACGGCTCCTCAGTCTCTCCCGACCCTCCCTCCCCCTCATGAGTCACAGGGGAGGCCACTGCTGCTCAGTAATTTGGAAAAGTAACTCTTCCCCTCCTTTCCGCTCCCTCCCCCGCAGTACACAGCAGAGAACTGTGCGGCCTGGGGGAGGGGACGGAAGAGGCGCTGGAAGAGGCCGCCCTGCAGAACCCGAAACCTCGGGAGCCGTGAATCAGGCAGGTCCGGGGCTTCCTGCCGACTCAGGCCACGCTTTTTACTAGGACCCACCTCGGGCCTGGTTTCCGTTCCCAAGCAACCCCCAAGGTTCCAGCCCGTCGCCTCCCCGGATGGCCGGGAGGGCGTAGACAAGTCCCCGGGACTCGGGAGAGGCAAGGCCCCGAGGCCGCGGCCGTGTGAGTGCACACAGGTTCGGCGTAACCTCCAGCACGCCATGCGACGACTGCGAGCATCCCACCCTCGACACGGAAACGCTGCTTCCAGTCTCTGGGGACAAAGTGAGGTGGCGCCTGCGAAAAACCTCAGTGCACAGCCTGAACTGACAACACTAAAACGTTCACACCCACGAGCAGGAATTACAGCCATCGTCCCCACTCTTCAGCTTACCGGTCACCCCTCCTCGGCCGCCAAGGAGCCCTTCTCACCTGGCTCCAGGCTCCCGTACCCCCAGGGGACGAATGGAAGGGGGCAAGGCCCCCTCTCCCCTCTGCCCTCCTAGTGGCACGGAAGCAGGGGTTGGCCACTCTCTCCCCATCAGTGGCCCTTACAGCTGGTCCCCTTCCACACTCCCACTGGCTGTAAAGTGCCTGAAGGACAAATCCTCCCCACTCAGGATTCTTCCTGAACCTCAAGAATTCCACACACACCCCGGCCTCTTCACCGTATAGGTTTGTCACTGACATTTAAACGACTTCCATGATCCCCGCCCCAGGGCCCCTTCTCACCTGGATCGTGGCGCCTTCCGGGGGGGCTCCGGAGTTGCCCTGGGCTGACGCGGGGGGAGGCTGTAATCCGGGGTGTCAACCCCCCCGGAAACGAGCCGGCGTTGGGGGAGGGGGCGTAGCCCCCGGCCCCTCCCTTCCCGGCCCGGCTGGGGGTTGGGGAGAGCGCCGCGGCCGCGCGCCACGTCAGCAGCACCCGGATTGGCCCAGCTGGGTCACGTGCCCGACGCTTCCTCACCCCTCCCGCCACGAGGGCCAGTTTTCCGAACGTTCCTGGGGGTCGTTTCGGGGACGCCACGGGGGCGCCTGGCCCAGGCCTATCTCCCGAGACCCAGAGCGCACTAATGCTGCTGTTTCTTCATATTCCCCGCTTCGTGGCCCGCGGTCGTCGACTCTGTCCCCCCCACTTGCCTCTCGGTACGGGTTCAGCATGGCTGCCGCAGCCCCGGAACGCACATAGCGCAGGCGCACGGGCACGACCAGAGGCGGGGGGGAGGGAAGTGCTGGAGGCCGCCTGGAGCGCGGGCGGCGGCGCGCAGGCGTCCCTGCCCAACCGCGGTTCCCGCCGAGCGCCCTGGAACGCGCGCAGTGGGTGGGGCGGAAGTTGGCGCGGCCCACCTCCGGCCTTGGCCACCCTCCCCCCACTGCTGGGGCCTCGCGGAGCGGTAGGGCCCGCGGGAGTGGGGTCTCGAGTGAGGTGCACCTAGGCACTGCCTGCCAGAGCGCTTCGGAAGGGCTCGGCGCCCACCTGTTGTCAGCGAAGGAGAATGGGGCCTGGCTGGAGGTGTGAGGGTTTGCCGGGTGAGGCTCCCCCTGGCGTAGCGTGGTTGCGCCAATGGAAAGGAAGTGGATCGCCCTGGTGGTGCCAGCCGCAGGGATAAGAGGTGTAACTGTGGGCGTTGTATTCAACTAATTAGTTTTAGGCGCTTTACAGCTTCTCGCGTTCCACTTTACTTGGTTGAGACCTGCAAGTTCGTACACTCCCCTGCTTTCTACAAAGTTTGCCACCTGATCCCTTTTCCTGCTATACTGATCTCGTGGTCGACCATTTCAGTTAAAACAGGCCATAAAAATCTAGGGATTAGTAACAAAATGAGATGATTACTTTGCCACGGAAGCAGTGTTTTAATTTGTTCTTAATCTATTATGACTCCTTTCCTCACTCAAAGTAAGGTCTAGACTTTCACTTCGCAGCCTCTTGGTGTCCGGTCCCCACCAACAGGTATCACCTTTTAAAACAAAGGCCAATTTGCATAACTACCATCCCCAACCTATAAACTGCGCCAGTCTGTATCCCTTTCCCATTTCATTAGGTCTTCTCTCTGTTAAAGGAGGTACCTCTGTATTTCACCTGGTCAACTTCTCTTACCTGAGGCGCTCTTCCATTCTCCATCCTTTGGAATTTATCTTTTGTGGGTTCCTAAACACACACACACACACACACACACACGCACGCGCGCGCGCGCGCACGAAAGAATCAACTTTATCAGTATTCTACTCTCTCAGTAGACTCACCATATCTCAGATCCTTTGCACATCCAGGACCTAAAATTAAAATCATACTTACCATCTGAATTCTTTTTCTTTCCCTCTTTTCCTTCCTCCCTTCCTACTTCTCAGCCCCACCCTTCAACTCAAATCTGTCAGGCTTCCACCATGAAAACTGTTCTGGCACTTGTCACCAAGGACTTCCTAATTGGCAAATTCTGGAGGCACTTTTCAGTTTCACCTTATTTGACCTCTCTGGAGCATTTGACATTTATTTGATCATGCTTCCTTCCTGATATTTCTTTAACCTTGGTTTCTGAGACTAATCTTACCAGTTTCTTTTCCTACTTGTCTCTTTACTGTTCCCCTCTGGACAAAGCCCCTTCCTATGTGTTGATGTTTGCCAGGACTATGCTTATTGCTTCTAGTTTTGTTCTTTTTTCTTTTTTTTTTTTTAAGAGGAGGGACAGTGAGAATCAGTTTTATTTAGTTTTGAATATGGCTTTTGTTGCTCCAACACTTTGTGTATGTGGTACTGGGGTTTGAACCTGCTTCCCTGTGCATGCCAGGCAAGCCCTGTAACCACTGAGCCACTGCTGCAGCCCCTGGTTTTGTTCATATTGTCTAGGTTGTTGCTCAGTGTCTCAAAGCCTTTCAAATCTGTATCTTCAATTCATTCAGCTCTCTGAGCTCAACTTCCTACTAAATACTCCTACTTGGATAACCCTTAGACACTTAAGCATGTTCAAAATTGGTGCAATTTGTGTGTACTCTGGACCTGCTCCTTTTGTATTACCCTAAGTGATTGTAGCTACTCAGTCACGAAGGCTGGAATCTGACAGCCCCTCCTTTTCTTTCCTTTTTCTTTTGTACCAGGGACTGAACCCAGGGGGTGCTCATCCACTGAGCCATATCCTCAGTCTGTTTTTATTTTTTATTTTGAGATAGGGTCTCACTAAGTTGCTTAGGGGCTCACTAAGTTTTGGAGGCTGGCTTTGAATTCGATCCTCCTGCATCAGCCTCCCTACCCTCAGGGAGTACAGGTGTGCACCACCACACCTGGTCCTCTTTTTCTTTTCTCACAACTTGTATATCCTTCAGACTCTTACATTTGCCTCTTAAATATCCATTGAATCACACTTCTGCGCTAATTTTATCACCTGGGCTAGTCCACAGTCTCCGGAGTGATGTCCTTATCCTCAGAGCTGTACTGCCTAATACAGTAGCCACAAAGCACATGTGGCTATTTGAATTTAATTAATAGTATTGTTTCCCAGACACTGTTCACCCTTTAAAGTGTTACCATTTTGTTTCATGCCTCAGTGTTTTGTACCTCAGTCCACTTTACATGGAATAAGCTTTTCCCTTGTCAAACTAAACCCAAATACAACCATCTCTGAAAAGCCTATGTTTGCCTAATTTCTCATTCCTTGGTGTCCCTTTCTTTTATGATATTGCCTTTTACAGTGAATAGCATTTATGTGATTGCATGTTTTTTTCACCACTAGACTTGATCTTGAGAGTAAAACTATGTTGTATTTGTTGTTGTTGTTTTTATACAGTACCTGACCAAAATAAAGTACTCACAAATTGAGCAAATGTTGAAGGGAATTGCTTGAGTGTGTGAGTTAGGTAAAACTGCAATGCATATGTACATGGGTTGCCTAGTATTGGGATCATTGGAGTGGTGTGAGGAGAGAAGCAGAACAGCACAAATTATTTTCACAGAGAGCAACGCAATCCAGTCTGGCCAGAATATAAGCTACAAGAAGTGGAGCAGGAGAAAACTAGAAGGTAAATTTGTTTATAAAATGAGGCCGTTTTATGGAGTTTCCAGTGCTGTTAAGTATGGATCACTGATCACTGGGGAGTCCGTGAAAGTCTTAGAGCAATGACTTCATCAGAATATATCATTAGGTAGGAACTCTTCCAGTGGCTAGCACTATACATGTTTTTTTTCTTTTTCTTTTTTTTTAAGAGAGACACAGGAGAGAATCAATTTTTATTTAGTTTTTCCTGTGGCTTTTGTTGCTCTGACACTTTGTTGTGTACAGGGTGCTGGGGTTCAAACCCATATTATCCTCATGAATGCCAGCAAGCAACATAACCTCCAAGCCACCACTCCAGCTCACTATACATGTTAATAAACATCAAATAAGAGGCTGGAGCAGTGGCGGTTATAGTGCTTGCCTGGCATGGCTGAGGACACGGTTCAAACCTCAGCACCACGTACACAACAAAGTGTTGGAGCAACAAAAGCCACATGAAAAATTAAATAAAATTGATTTTCTCTTTTTCCCTCTCTCTCACTGTCCCTCTCTCTTTTTAAAAAATAAAATAAACATTAAATAAAATTGTCAGGGATTAGAAGGAGATGGATTTGGTGATAGCATTGAGTACTTAAAATGTTATAGGTATGTTTTTCACATACTATCTTTTTTTAATCCTTATTACCTTATAAAGTAGATACCATTATCATCATCCCCAGTTTTCAAATGAAGCAATTAAAGCAAGAGATGTTAAATCATGTACCCAATGTCACACTTTTGGGAACTAGCAGAGCTGGGATTTGAATCCAGGCCATCTGCCTCTGAATAGTGTGCTTTCTAGCTATAAGGAACAGCAGGGAGATTCAGAGCCAGGATTGAAGTTGGAGGGAAAAAGATTAGGAAAGATATTTGAGAGTCATCTTTGAGGTAATGTTTGAACCAGCTATAAAGGTAAATAAAATTTATAGGGAAGGAAATCTAAAACAGATTGTAGGTTAGGATCATTGATTGAACATTGGGTGAGCTCCTCATAACGGGAACAAGAATAAGTAGTGGAATCAATGGAAGTGTTTTAGTCAGCTTTTTCACCTCTGTGACCAAAAGATCTGTCAAGAAGAATTTTAGAGGAGGAAAAGTTTATTTGGCAATTACAGTTTCAGAGATCTTTGCTATGGTCCTAAGATGAGGTATAGTACCATGGTAGAGGAAAACAGGTCAGAACTGGGCAGTCAGGAAGCAGAGAGACCTCCGGTCTCCAGTGACCACATATAAACCCAAAAGGCATGCCCTCAGTGACCTACCTCCTCAAGCCACACCCTACCTGCTTACATTTACCATCCCATTAATCCATTGAAGTGGATCAATGCATTGATTAGGTTAAGGCTCTCATAATTTGAGATTTTCACCTTTAAACTTTGTATTTGGGATTGAACCCAGAAGTGCTTAACCACCGAGCCACATCCCCAGCCCTTTTTTTGTTTTTATTTTAAGATAGGATCTCGCTAAATTTTGAACTTGTGACCCTCCTGCCTCAGCCTCCTGAGCAGCTGGGATTACAGACATGTACCACCCACCACGCCTGGCTTAACTCTAAACTTACTTTCTTTTCTTTTCTTTTTTTTTTTAAAGACAGCAAGAAAGAGAAAGCTATTTTTTTTCATCTATTTTTGTTGTTATTTTTCCTCCACCTGGTTGTGTATGTGGTGCTGGGGATTGAACCTAGGTCCTCCCACATGCCAGACAAGTGCTCTACCACTGAGCTGCCTCTCCAGCTCAAAACTTTCTTGCATTGTCTCACATATGATCTTGTGGAGACCCAACATATCTAAACCATAAAAGCATCCAACCAGGAGGAAAAACAGGGCAACATAGGATGAAGAAATCAGAACAAGAGCAAGTTCAAGTGAAGTTCTTGTGTTTATTGAATGAACAAATACATCATTCATTCAATACATCAGAAGTTGTTAAACTTTTCTGTGCCATGGGCTTGTTTTTGTCAGTTTGGGGAAGTCTTTGGGTCTTATCTAACAATATTTGTAAATATATAAAATAAAATATTATTATCAAATTATCTAAAGAAATGTGTGAAAACCTAGTAGTTTGTTTCTCTATTGATACAATATAGTGTTTTTCAGTAATAATATTGACATGATTTATTGGCAGGCTTAACAACTCCCAGAATTATGAAGTGGAGAAATTTTGAGAGGTTTGTAATCACTGTAATATATGAAAATGTTAATTAATGTTGGTTTTTACTGATGACAATGTTACAGGTACTACTAGTACTAAAAAGTTTTTTTTGAAAATAAAGATGACTTTTCAAAAATTCCATCCAAGTTCATGGATCTCTAAATTCTGTGGCAGTAAACTACAAGTTAAAAACCTCTGTTCTGATTGAATGAGGGCATGAGATCCTTCCTCACTAGGTAAGAGGAAATGGATTGAAGAAGGAGGAAAAACTTACTGGGTTGTTGCTATGGTTTAAAGGTTCCTACAAAAACCCCTGTTGAAGTTTAATCCCCATTGTGAGGTATTAGAGGTGGGACATTAAGCCTCTGCCCTCAGGAATTGATTGATTCATGGATTTATAGATAATCATGGGAGTGGCATTGTTATAGAAGAAATCTCTTTCTGGCCATCTTGCTCTGCCTCACCATGTAGTACTCTCCACTATGTCTGACCCAGCAGGAGGGCCCTTGCCAGATGCTGAACAGATTCTGGTACCATGTTCTTGGACTTCCCCATCTCCATAACTGTGAGCTATGAGCTAAGTAAATCTCTATTCTATATAAATTAACCAGTCTTGGGCATTCAATTGTAGCAACAGAAAACCTATGTTAGAAAACAGCATGAGGGTGTTGTGCGCATGTATGAATGTATAATAATGAATCCCTTTACTATGTAAGACTACAGCACACCAATTAAAAACAAAAGAGTAGGAGCTGGAGTGGTGGCTCAGCAGTTTTGGTGCCTGCCTGACATCGTGAGGATGCAGGGTCAAACCCCAGCACCACGTACACGAAGAAGTAGTGGAGCAATGAAAGCCACATGAAAAACTAAATAAAATTGATTCTCCTTTTCTCTCTCTCACACTGTTCCTCTCTCTCTTCAAAACAAACAAACAAACACCCTTCCCCCAAAAAACTAAAGAGTACAGGCGGAGGGAAAAAGATAGTATGAGGGGCTGGAGAGGTGGCTCAGTGGTAGAGTGCTTAGCTGGCATGTGTGAGGACCAGGGTTCGAACCCCAGCACCACATACACAACTAAGTGTTGGGAAAAAAAATGCCACATGAAAAAATAAATAAAATTGACTCTTTCCCTCTCTCTTTCAAAAACAAAACAAAAAACACAGTTAACAGTATGTGCTCCAAAAATGAAGCCAAGTACATCAGACTGAATGTAATAAAAAGGAGAGTTAAATTTTTTTTTTGAGAAGGGAACTGAGAGCCACTTTTGTGGAAATATTTATAGGAAGATTTATTTGTAGGATTTATTTATTTGGTAATTATGGAGTGACTGAAGAGATTGGAGGTAGGTCAGTTAGGAACCTAGCACAATTCATGCATGGGATGAGAAGAAATAAAGTAGTCATAGCATCAAAACTAATTGCACTTGCAAGAGAACCCACACTTCTCACTGTGGTGCACAAGGTCGTAAAGTGCGCTTGTTTCTGACTGCTTTTGGCTTCATCTACTCTCTATTCTTACTAATTGTGTTTCATCCACATTGGTCTTCCCTCATTTTCTTTTCTCTCTTTTTTTTTTAAGAGGGACAATGAGAGAATCGATTTTATTTAGTTTTTCATGTGGCTTTCATAGATCCAGCACTTCGTTGTATACATGGTGCTGGGGTTCAAACCCACTGAGCCACCGCTCCAGCCCCCTTCCCTCATTTTCTTGAAGAGGTGGCCCATTGCCTGCCCCAGGACCTCACACATGCTGTTTCTCTCCCGGAACACTGCTTCCCACTCTTCACCTGGCTAATAACTACTTACCCTTCAGATCTAATTTCGATATTAGCGGTTTCCCCATTCCAGTTAGTTGCTCTTGTAGATCTTAGCTTCCTTTCTTTATACCTTACACCATTTAGGTCTATAAATGTGTATGTTTATTTGTTTAATATCTTTATTTTCATTTGACTATATGTCTGATGATGGCAGGTACATGATATACAATACACAGCAAGGCACATAGAGGGTAGGCAGTAAATATGTACTAAATAAATGAATGAGTGAACTTTTTTGAGCCATAGTTCTTTTATTTATGTAATGAGGATAATAAATTCCAGCCTTATAGAGTAGTTGTGAGTATTGCTACATCATAATAATGTAGCTAGAATGAATGGATGGATATGGATATGGAGAGATAACACTGATCTAGGAATAAGAGTAAACATGGAGGGGCTGGAGCATTGGCTCAGCAGTTACGGCACTTGCCTTGCATGTGCAAGTCTGTGGGTTCAAACCCTGGCACCAAGTACACAATGAAGTGTCGGAGCAACGATAGCCACATGAGAAACTAAATAAAGTTGATTCCTTTCTCTCTCTCTCTCTCTCTCACTGTTCCTCTCTCTTTAAAAAATAAAAATAAAAATAAAGAAGTAAATGTGGAGCTAGGAGGCTGGGTTTGCCCTCTGAAGTGGGAGGTGCCAGATAGTGGGAAGGAAATAGTATTTGACAAGGAGTTGGGGAAGGACCTATAATGGAATAGGAAACGGGCAGGTGGGTGCATAGCAAATGCAGTGGAAGTGAAGGTGTAGAGTGGCCCGTAAACATGCTGATTTATAGTTGTCACCTATGTTAGAAGGGATGATCTGTCGCTATCTAATACTTGAAGACTCTTGCACTCTCAGCTTCAACATCTTCACTGACGGTAGCCTATTCATCAAATAGTCTCTTGTTGGTGGATGCTATGGTTTGAATGTAGTTTGTTCTCTTGAACTCATGTAGGAGCTTAATCCTCCCGAGTCAAATGGTAGTGGTATTAACAGGGTGATTATATTGTTTAGAGGTGGAGCCTTTGGAAAGAAATTGTGATCAGATGAGATCATTAAGGTGGAGCCCCCATGATTAAATCTAAGTGGCTTTATAAGAAGAGGGAGAGAGAGAACCAGGAGAGGTACAGACAGACACATGTGCTCCCTCTCCCTTGCCATGTGATGCCATGTGCCACCTTAGACTCTGCCAGCTAGAAGTGATGGAGCCAAGGGGGAACCTCTCCAGACCCTGCATCATGGTGCTTGGAGTTGCAGTTTCTCAAACTGTGAGCAAAGTAAACCTCTTTGCTCTATAAAGTTAGCCTTCCTCAGGTTTTTTTTTTTTTTTTTTTTTTTTTTTGCAGGGTTGAGAATCGAACTTGGGGCCTTGCGAGTGCTAGGCAAACGCTCCGCCACTGAGCTAAATCCCCGACACCCCCCCCTTTTTTTTTTTAAGAGAGAAGGACAGTGTGTGAGAGAGAAAATTTTATTTAGTTTTTCATGTGGCTTTTGTTGCTCCAAGACTTTGTTGTGCACGTGGTGCTGGGGTTTGAACTTGTGTACTCGTTCATGCAAGCGCCATAACCACTGAGCCACTGCTCCAGCCCCCTCAGGTTCTTTTTTTTAAAATAGTAACGATACAGTGGGCCTTCTTGATTGATTTATACTAGCAATATAAAGAAGAATAGGACACTAACTTTTAAGGGCCTTGCAGTGGAGGTGAGATAACCATGAAGCAGACAAAAAATAGAAGAGAATAATACAATAGAAATGATAATGGTAGGCACAGGGTATTGTGAAAGCATACTGAAGAGTGGAAACATACTAACCTCGACTCTGGGTTTCAAGAAGTTTGGGCTGAGGCAGGAGGGTGGCAAGTTCAAGGCCAGCTTCAGCAACTTAGGCCCTAAGCAAATTAGTGAGATCTGTCTCAAAAACAAAGAAAAAATTTTTTTCAAATTTGGCTGGGGATGTGGCTCTGTGGTTAAGTGTCCCTGGGTTCAATCCCTGGTTTAAAAAAAAAAAAAAGACTACCTGAGGAAGGTGAAATATTATCTCAAAGGACACATAGAAGTAAGTGAGTGGGATCTGGATTATTATAAAGAAAGTATATTATGGAGAATCATTAAAAGTTTTCATGTATAACTACAGTGAGGTCAAATATACATCATAGGGGCTTGGAGCAGTGGCTCGGTGGTTACAGCGTTTGCCTGGCATGCGCAAATATGTGAGTTCAAATCCCAGCACCATGTACACAACGAAGTGTCGGAGCAATGAAGGCCACATGAAAAACTAAATTAAAAAAATTGTTTCTCTTTTCCTCTTTCTTTTTTTAAAAAAATATGCATCACAAATAGATCCTTCTGTGCTGGGTGCAGTGGTGCACACCTGTAATCCAGCTAGTTAGGTAAGTGAGACAGGAGAATCTTGAGTTCAAGGCCCACTTGGGCAAAATAATGAGATACCATCTCAAAACAAACAACAATTCCTCTGGCAGCACTGTAAAAAATCATTATAATTGGAGATAGACCAATTATAAGAAAGTTGCAATAATCCAGGGGGAAAAACAGCAATGAAGGCCTGGGCCAGAGGGAATGGAAAGAAAAGGGACTGGTTGAAGAGATATAACAGAGGTAGAGTTGATAGGACTTGGTGAACAATTGGATGGGAAGGTTCTGAGGAAGATGGACCTGTTGAGGATGTCTCCCACATTTGTAGCACAGGGGATTGGGTGGACAGTCATGTTATTTGCTAAAGTCCTAACTACAGGAGTTGGAAGAGCTTGAGAAGGGAAAGTAATGATTTAGTTTTGTAAATCTTGAACTAGAGATACAGTCAGGGTAGTAATTCCTAAGCTTAATTAGAATTCATTATTGAACTATCAACAGGGGTTTATGAGATTACAGAGTAAAACAGAAAACTTGTGTTAAAATCAAAGACAAAGTTTGAAAATCATAAGACACTGCTTTTCATTTGAAACTTCTTTCTCAGACATTTTTTAGATAATTGGAGAGATGAACAGATTGGGTCAAATGAAGTTAAGCAATTGCTTTAATTTTGTTGGTTGGAGTGATGGTATTAAAACAAGGTTATCTCTTATAGCTGTTATAGATATGCTTTAGCAATAGATCCAAAGGAAATGAGTAGAATATAAAATTTTTAATATTGGGATTAAAATATAATTTGAATATGTGGTGAGATCACCAAGTAGGTGACATATATCACCTAAGCAGTTAGTTATGAAATGCTGTCTGAGCATTAATACACAGAATTTGCCTCACCTGTATGCCTCAAATGATCTCATGCAGTTGTCTGAGATGCCATATGTACTAAGATGGTTGCTTGGTTCATGACAATTCTCCTTTCTCTAGAAATAGCTGTAATATGTAGAGGTGACATTGTGCTTGGCCACAGCTAATGAGTGCAATAATATATACTTAATATAAGCTGAGCCCATCAAATTGTCTCTGCAAACAATGTGAAACTTAAAAGACAAATTGGAGGCCTTTGCAGGTGAGTATATTATTGTCAACTCAACCCCTACTGCTAAGGTCTCTGTGGCCATCCTTTCTGAGGCTAGCTTATTCTGCTGTTCTGATTCCAGTAATTCTCCATTTAAGAAAAAGTACATTAGAACTGTTTTCTATGGTTTGCAAATAAAAACAGATTTATTAATGTAATAAATGGTTACATAATAAAAATTATTATATGAATGTGTTTGGTGTTTTATTATATCTAGGTTGAAATAAATTTTAAAATAAAAAATTACTGTCATCAAACTTACATGTTTCTATTTCTTATGCAATACACACAACATCTAAGAGGAGGTAACTGGAAACAGTGTGGAACTCAAGAGCAAGATTTTGAGCTGAAGATGAGAATTTGGAAGCTCTTGGCAAATGGGCGGTAGCTGAAGCCATGTGGGAGTAAAAGAGACCGTTCAGGGCAAGTGTACGGCATGAGAAGGGTAAAGATTGAGATAAAAACTTGAAGGAACACCAGTGCTTAAAGGCAGCTGAAAGAAAAGAATCCACCAAGGAGACTGAAAAGGGGATGCCAGAGAAGTAGGAGGAAAAACTAGGAGAGAGAATTATGAAGGATGCCAAAAAAAATAGACCAATTTAGGAGAGAGGGCAAGGCCAACTGTGTCAAATGTGGCAGAGACTGTGCAGAACCCATTTATGTAGCAACACAAACATATGGGTGAACAATTTCTTTGTTGAGGGCTAAGATTATTTTAACTTTTTCTATTAAGGAATTGAGTTATTGTACAATCATAGATGCAAAGTAACAATATGATATGAATAAATTCTTAAACCAGAATTACCCCCTAGATCCCTTCCTATTTTCCCTCCCACTCCCCTCTCCCACCTCAAGGGTTAAGATTAAATGGCAAGCCGGGCACAGGGGCACACACCTGTAATCCCTGCAGCTCAGGAGTCTGAGGCAGGAGGATCGCAAGTTCAAAGCCAGCCTCAGCAACTTAGGCCCTAAGCAACTTAGTGAGGCCATATCTCAAAAAATAAAAAGGGCTGGGGATGTGGCTCACTAGTTGAGTATCCCTGGGTTCGATCCTTGTTATCCCCCCACAAACGATTAAATGGCAAATATGAAAGTGGGGAAATAGTTACCCATGGCTTTTTCAAGAAATTTGGCTCTGCTGGATGGGGGAGATGGAGCAGTGCTAGAAGAGGTGGGGAGAGCTGAGCATTAGCTGTGGCTTCCCAGAGTTACACGTGCTCTGTTAGAGGTGTTCATATCTACTGACAAAGTACACAGCAAGCTACTACAATGCAGAGCTGTCTGCCTTGCCCCTCTTGCCCACTAATATCACTTTCCCAAAATGAGTAGAGACTATGTCTCAGGTATCTTTGGTGAAGATTATTGTGAGGCACTGACAGAAGAGTTACACAGAGTAAAGAGTAGCTATAAATGTCGGGACTTGGTTACCATTTATACTGGAATTATAGAAGGAAGAAAAAGGAGTTTACCACTCCTCATCAGAGCCTTGGTGACAGGTAGTTCTATTTCTCCACACTGTGGTCTTGTTCACTTCTGCATTCTCCAGGGAGCACTTTGGCCCCTTTGCCTTACTCTTCTACATAGAGTACTTGCTTTTTATGTTTTGGGACCAGGGAATAAACCAAGGGACACGTAACAACTGAGTCATATCCCCAGCTCCTTTTATTTTTTATTTTGAGACAGGGTCTTGCTAAGTTGCTTTTAGGGCCTCGCTAAGTTGCTGAAGCTGGCTTTGAAGTTGCACTCCTCCTGCCTCAGCCTCCTGAGCTAATGGGATTACGGGCATGCACCACCACACCCTGCCTCTACCCAGATTACTTGTAACGTCTACTATAGCTATTTCTAATCCTTCCTACTTTCTTCTGTTCTTCCTCAGATCTTCCAAATAATCTGCTGTCACTGGGACTCATTAACTGATTGTCATTCCCACAAACAAGGGGGAATGGGTCTCTTGGAAGGTGAGTTTATTTGGGGTTTCCATCTTATTCTGACCATACCCACGGAATAGAACTCAGCAAACTAGGGATCTCTGAGGAAACTCCAGTGCACTGCCTGTTTTCATATAGCCTAAGTGCTAAGAATGGATTCTACATTTTTAAATGGTTGGAGGAGGGAAATGCAAAAACAAAACAAAACAAAACAAAAGAATGGAAATTCTATGAAATTTGAATTTTAGCGTCCACAAAAAAAAGGATTGAGGATAAAAACCCAGGGAACACCAATGTTTAAAGAATAGTTGAAAGAAAGAGGTCCACAAAGGAGATGGAGAAGGAAATGCTCCCAAAGTGGGAGGGGAGGCTAGAAGGAAGGCAGCCAGACCCTTTCATTTCCACATTGCCTATGACTGTTTTCCTGCTAAAGTTGAATCCTTATGAGAGAGATTGCCAACCCACAAAGCCTGAGATGTTTACTATTTGGGTCTTTACAGAAAAAGTTTGCCCACCCTGGTTTAGCACCAGGTGGTTGCATGCCACGCATCTCTCCTTCAGTCCTGGTAGTGTTATAAACTTCCTCCTACTGTCCTAGAAACCTGAGTCTCCCCACTGCCAGAACCACTGATGAATTAGTCCTCAAAGGCTGGAACAGTGGGAAACATTCTTTTGTTCTTGTGAGTGTTTCTGTGATCTCCAAACCCTTCCCCTACCCTGCTACCCTGTTCTCACTCCCCTGACGCACCCACATGTATACATGTTGCTATTCCAGACTATCTAGGAGGTCATGAGATGCTTTTTTGGGGCTATTATTTCTACTATTGTTTATTAAAAGGGGATATGGATTTTGAAAGTTTCAAAATACTGGTGAACCACAGTCACATAGATGAATTTCTCAGATTACTTAATTGCCACATTAGATCTTTCTCATTGCCTCTTCCCCCACCCCTTCTGTCTCTCTTTCTCCATCAGACTTGAAGCATATACACTGACAGTTTCTTCCTCACTTCCCACTTACTTCTCAGCCCACCACAACCTGGAGTCAACTCCTACTACAACACTGAAACTGCTCTCAATAAAAATGTCAACCATCGCAAAATCTCCAAATCTAAGGACACTTTTCAGCCATTCCTTGAGTAGCATTGCTGACTTGCCCTTCTTGGTGGAACAGCACTCTATTTCTCTGATCTGCTTTCTTCTTGTTTTTCTTTTAATTTTCTACGTGCCTGGTACTACTAGATTTTTACGAGTTACTATATCCCAGTGTGCTCGATACTGGTTATTCTCCACTGTCTCAGTGCCACACCCACCCTCCTGTAAGGTGTTCTGAACTAGCAGTCAGCCAGGTGTGTATCTCCCAGCCTTCCTGGCCAGCTGGCTTTCGGTTAGATTCTGCCAGTGGGAGGTACTGGCAGGAGATCAAAAGACAGGAAAAACTCAGAAGTTTCCTGCTTCAGCCTCTAACATGGTGACAGTAGTGGCAATTACTGGTAGATGTAACAACGGGAAGAATGAGTGATTCTAGACTCCAGCCTCCTGAGAAGAAATACTTCTTCAGTGATTCTGACCTTGATGGCAGCTCTTCAGTAGATTGAATCTATGACAGGGCAGCAGCAGGTGTGGATGTGGATTCCAGCTCAGGGGCAATGCTTCTGATTCCCAGGTATCCGTTTCTTCTATTTGAACTTCTAGCCAAGGGTCCTTCTCCCTTTTGTACTTCTTTCTCTTTAACACCTTTTAAACCAATTCTCTGTATTCAATTCTCTCAGTCTGAAGCACCTGGAGTGGTTATGTGTTCCTGTCATGATCCTGGAAACTAACTGGCATGAGGCCTGGGGTTTGATCCCATTCAGATTTATATCTTTGTTTTATTTCCTCTCCTGTAAGATACTAGAGACCTCATTGACATAACTTAATGTGTTATTAATCTCTTTATCACAGTTTTGTATATATCATAGGTTCATAAGTATGGAAAAAATATCACACACACACACACACACACACACACACACACACACACACACAGAGAAATAGATATCAAACTGTCTGGTTTCAGGCATCCGTCCACTGGGGTCTGAGAATATCATCCTTTGTGGATTAGGAGGAATAGCTAATCCTTCTTTCTCCTTCTCCTCCTTGGCTGATTTGATCTGTGACCTCTGCTTCGGTTTCTGTGTTCACCATCATCATAATCATGTTCTTCAACCACACCTGGGATCTATTCCCATACGCCTCACTGTCTTCTGTGTGGCTCCAGCCAGCTGTTCCACTGGCATCCCAAATTCAACATGCAGAAAATTGGATTCCATTTCTTTGTTTTTAAACTTGCTCTCATGGCATTCTTTTCTGCTTCAAGTCCGTCCATCGCTGAGCACCTACCCAGTCACCACATGAGAAACCTGGGTTTTATCCTTGTCTTCTCCATCTCCTCTTCTTTCCACTTGTAATCAGTAATCAAACTGCCTAATTATCTCAAAGTTATCTTCCCTCTATTCCCTCTGATCATGACTTAATTTAGGACTGTCTCATCTCTCACTTAAATGATTGCTGTATAACTACAAGAAGGTAGTATGTGCATGCAACTTTAAAAAAAAAGAAAGAGGGGACAGTGAGAGAGAGAGAGAGAGAGAGAGAGAATCAATTTTTATTTAGTTTTTCACATAGCTTTCATTACTCTGAGACTTTGTTGTGTATGTGGTGCTGGGGTTTAGAACTCACCGACTTGCACATGCCAGGCAAGTGCCGTAACCACTGAACCACTGCTCCAGCCCCTGCATGCAACCTTTTATCTTGATATTATATGGTATAGATCCTTTTTTTTTTCTTTTGGTACAGGGATTGAATCCAGGGGCACTTTACCACTGAGCTATGTCATTAGCCCTTTTTAATTTTTATTTTAAGACAGGGTTACGCTAAGTTACTTAGGGCCTCACTAAGGTGCTGAGGCTGGGATTGCAGGTGTGCACCATCACGCCTGACAATATGCTATAGACTCTTGACTAGTTTTGCCTCTATTCTTTCCAACCTCTAGTCCATTGTTTAAAATATCAGAACAGTTCTCTGAAACGCTAAAATGATTGTGTCACTCCTCAGTTTTAATATTGTTGTCATCTGCTAAATAAAAGTCAGACCCTCATTGAGATGTACCAAGGTCTATGTGATCTGGCTCTTGCCTGAATTTCTAGCTCATCAGGACGACCTCCAGGCTCCATTACCCAGGAACAGGTGAATGAATAACCTTCACAACTTTCACATCAACTATGACAAGGGTCTCCAAAGGAAGGAGCTCTGAATGCCTCTGATCATCACACATCTGTCTGCTCCTTGTTTTGGAATGTTTTTCTCCTCCCTCATGTTTTGTTGTTCAGGTTGATTTTACTTTGAGACTCTTAGGAGTCAGCCTGATTAGGTCCTTCATATTCCCCCATTCTTATAAAATTGCTACTTCCTGAACACACAACTCATTCCTATTTGAATGCATTACATTGTTGTGTGATTATTTATTCATAGACCATCCTCACTAGACTGTAATTTCTTCCAGTAGCCCCCTCCTAATAAATGGGGGATACACTCTGAGACCCCCAATAGATGCCTAAAGCCACAATGTGGGTGTGTAAATGTATATATTTAAAAATATAATATATGTAGCATATATTACAATATATTATATATTAGTACATTTAATATATTATATAATACATATTATAAGAATTCAAATATATAAATATATATTTGCAGACACAAATACACGTATATATGCATAATATATGTTTTTTGCATATATGCCAACCTATGATAAACTATCCTTTATAAATTAGGCACAGTGAGAGATTAACAACAGTAATAGTAAAATAGAATAATTATTGTATTAAAATTATTTTAATCATTAGATTAAATGTTATGTGAAGGTAATCTCTCTTGTATCTTACAGTATTTTTCTTTTTTTTCTGATACCAGGGATTGAACCCAGAGGCGCTTAACCGCTGAGCCACTTCCCCAGCCCTTTTTTATATTTTATCTTGAGACAAGGTCTTGCTAAATTGGTCAGGGCCTTGTCAAGTTGCTGAGGCTGGCTTTGAACTCACCATCCTTCCACCTCAGCCTCCCATATCGCTGGAATTACTGGCATGCACAACTATGTCCAGTTGTCTTACAGTGTGTTATGGTGTCAGACTCATCCACTTTTTTCTTTCCTTACAAAGCTGAGAACTTTCACCTTTTCACTTGAAGCACTTTCTGGCTTTTGCACTTCTTGCCCTTTGGCATATCCAAATTGCTCCTATAATTGCTCTTATGCTTTGGGTTTGTTATTAGTTAAAATAAGGGTTATTTGAACACAAGTACTGCAATACAACGACAGTCAATCTGATGACTGAAATGGCTACTAAGTGACTAACAGGAAGGTATTGTATACAGTGTATACACTGGTCAAAGGAATGACTCAGGTCCCAGGTAGAATTGAGCCAGAGGGCACAAGATTTCATCATGCTTCTCAAAATGGTGCACATTTAAAACTTCTTGTTTATTTCTGGAATTTTCTATTTATTACTTTTGGACACAAGTTGATGGCAGTAGACTGAATCCTCAGGAATTGCAACCTTTGATAAGTGGGGACTACTGTATTCATGCTTGTATTTCTAGCACTGGGCTAAATTTTCAGTGTATTTCTGTAGAGTGAATTAGAGCAAATGCCTGAAGGAGAATCACCTTTCTGAACAGGGGAGGTCAGAAGGGAGGAGGAGGTGGGTTCTGAAGACTCCTGGGAGTTTGCCAAGCTAAGATGTGCTTCCCACAGCAGCATTCTGCCACAAGACAGCACTGCTCTGAAGAGCCAGACAGCCTGAGGCTATAAAGAGAGCTCCACCAGGAGGCAGACATTCCTCAGCTGGGCCTGGTCAAAGAGCCAAGTCTTCAGGAGGTTGCTGGCCCTAGATCTCTCCCTAGTGATTTGTGATGCTGAATCATACACTTCTGTTATTGGTTTGGTCAAAATGACAAGGGCAACTATTGGAGATGAACTGGCAAAACAGAATCTAAGGCTACCCTCTGGGGGAGGGAGTTGGGGACCTGGGTCTGTCTGTTGATAGCTCCTACCTAGTGTGTGGTGTGAAGATATGGATCATGAGCAGAACCAGGGAGCTACGATGCTCCAGCTGCTACAGCTGCTGTGGCTGCTGCCCCACTCCTGGGCCATCCCTGCAGGTAAGACAGCAACTCCCTTTTACTTCCATCCTGACAGTGTTAAGTCAGGGGACCCCTGTCCTCAAAAGCATGGGAAGAGACCTGTGCTTTTAAGGAAGGAAGATACATGAGATGGTGAAAACAATAGTGGAATTGAGAAAGAGCTACTATTTATGGATGGTAAACAATGTCAGCTGTTTCACATGGTCCATTTAAGGTACTCTTGAAGCGGAGATTAAGATAAGAAAATGAGACTCAGGGAGTTTAAGTGACTTGTACCAGTTCACACAGTAGGAAAGTAGTAGAATTGGGATTTGAACAAAGCAAAAGTTCTTTTTATTCCTCCACTCAGGATTCTACTCTACTCAAATCAATTTACCTTGTGATTATTAAAATGTTGATATTTATTGCTCCTTAGTTTCTTCTCTGCAAATTATTGGGCAGAATGAAAGCATAATCTGGAAGATCCCCTTCACTTTAAATGTCTATGTATTGGACATTGGGAAGCTGGTTTCCTGCTGGCTGGGGGTTATAGTCAGGAGTTTCAAAGAAGAGGGATTATAGCCAGATTGAGTGGTGCACACCTGTAATCCCAGTGGCTTGGGAGGCTGAGGGAAGAGAAATGCCAGCCTCAGTAATTTAGTGAGGCCCTGAGCAACTTATAAAGGCCGTGTTTCAAAATAAAAAATAAAAAGGGATGGGCATGTGACTCAGTGGTTAAACACCCCTGGAGGGAGGGGAGAAGGAAAGAAAAGAAAAAGAAAAAAAAGGTTTATGCATATAGCCAGGGAGTCCTTTTCCCAAATCCTGACATTGTGTGATCTGGAGGGTTTAGGTGGGGAAGACATTTTCGTAGAAGCCTGGTGTTGATGACATGACTGAAGAGAAAAGCCTGGAGACTGGTTTTCAGTTTCGGTGTGTATCTGGGGTAGGCTAGGACAGTGTCATTATGACTTAGGGAAGCCATGACCATTCCTTCCCACTCTATTCTAAGATGGGGAACCCATCCATGGCGTTCCAGATTTCAGGTGGTGGCCTATGTGAATCAGACAAGGGTATCCCCTTTGGGAGGATGCACCCCTGTGCTAGCATGCATGGTTTGGTGAGCTGAGTGCAGGCTGCATTTCATTGTCCACGTGTCCCCTTGGCTGGTGCTTTTGTGCAGCACATAAACACATAGCCAGCAGGCTGACTCTAAATTTGTTGCTCAAGACAGTAGACCTTTCTGCATTTTACAATTTTAAATAGTTGCCTTTTTATGGGCAAGGCAGGTTTAGAGCAATCCCTTAATTTTTTTTTTTTTTCACCCACACAGGAGGGCTGCCTCACTCCCTGAGAGGAGGAGAAGTGTCAGGAGTAGTGGTGCGCACCTGCAATTCCAGCTATTTAGGAGGTTGAGGCGGGAGGAGAGTGCAAGTTTGAAATCATCCTGGTAACTTAGTGAGACCCTGTTTCAAAATAAAAAATAAAAAGGGCTGGGGATGTAGCTCAGTGGTAGAGCACCCCTGGTTTTAATCTCCAGAACCCCCTCCCAACCCCGCTAAAAAAAAAAGCAGAGAAGGAAGATGCTCCCACCTTCCTGAAGACTGCCCTGTTTCTTTGCAGCTCCTATCCCAGTGTGGCAAGATGACTTGCAAAACCACACATTCCGGCACACTGTGTTCTGCCAGGATGGGAGTCCCAACCTGGGGCTCACTGAGACCTACGATGAGGACCAGCTTTTCTCCTTCGACTTTTCCCAGAACACTCGAGTGCCTCGCCTTCCTGAATTTGCTGTCTGGGCTCAGGATCAGAGAGATGCCTCTGCCATTTTATTTGACAAAGAATTCTGCAAATTTATGATTGAGAAAATAGGCCCACAACTTGACGGGAAAATCCCAGTGTCCAGAGGTCAGGAGCTTTCAGGGGGATGGTAGCTGGCAGGGAGTGGTGGGGGTGGTGGATTGTCCCATCTCTCAGGATTGCTACTTCTCCCCTAGGAGAAGTAGGGGAGAACCCTGCAACCTGTCCCTTCTTTCCCTGACACCCCAATCCCCCACCAGGTTTCCCTGTTGCTGAGGTATTCACACTGAAGCCCCTGGAGTTCGGCAAGCCCAACACGCTGGTCTGCTTTATCAGTAATCTTTTCCCGCCCACATTGACGGTGACATGGCAGCATAATTCTGTCCCTGTGGAGGGCATTGGGCCCACTTTTGTATCAGCTATGGATGGACTCACCTTCCAGGCCTTTTCTTATTTAAATTTCACACCAGAGCCCTCTGACCTTTTCTCCTGCTTCGTGACTCATGAAATTGACCGCTACACAGCAATTGCCTATTGGGGTGAGATTCCTTTCCTGGTTAAGACTGGACCCCTGGGGGTGGGCGTGGGGCTTCTTTCTGTACTTGGACCTTGTTTAGACCACTCTTGCTCTAGCCAACCCCGATCTTCCACGACCAAGTTTCTCCCTTCTCATCCCAGATACCCAAGTCCTTCCTCTGGGTAGCCAGCTCCCCAGCCAGGTGTTGAGGCTGACCTGCTCCTCTCTTTTTCTCCAGTGCCTGAAAATGCCTTGCCTTCAGATCTCCTGGAGAATGTACTGTGTGGTGTGGCCTTTGGCCTGGGCGTGCTGGGCATCATCGTGGGCACTGTCCTCATCATTTATTTCCGGAAACCTTGCTCAGGTGGTATGTCTTCTGGAGGGGTGGGTGGGCCATATAGAATGGTGCATGTGTGGGCATGCCAGGATCATCCTGTGGTATGGTGGGAGGGGGAGCCTTCAGTGACAGACCCTTGGGTGTGGTCTATGTGCAGCACAATGGGGGTGCATCCTCCTAGCTGGGTACCGGTTACACAGTTATGAATCATAGGAATGATATTGAATGAGAGAAGAGTGATGTGGGGACTTGTAGGAAAGGTGCTTGAGATGATTAGGGAATGAGCAGACATCTGTCTCAGTGGGTTGTGCTGCAGGCAGGGAGGCCTTTGAGGAGGAGGGGGATCCCCCTAATGGCTTTCCTCCATCTCTCTCTCCTCAGACTGATTCTTCCTGATGGGAGTTTGATGCCAACACCTTCAACCATGCAAGCAGGGAATCTGGGGATCTTGAGGTTTCTCACATCCTTCCCAGGATTTCTCCTTAGAACAGAAGTCCCTGGGACTCCCCTGGGGGTTGTATATGTAGGTTTCTCAGCTGGAGGCTCTGCTTTCCCTGGTTTTGCATCCAGAGGAGCCCAGATTGGTCTACCACAATAACACATCTGCCCCCTTCAAGGGAATAAACCTCAGTTCTCAACATCAGTGCAGCTTCTTTCTTTTTCTTTTTTGTAGTGCTGGGGATGGAACCCTAGGCCTGGTGCATGCTGGGCAGTTGCTCTGCCACTGAGCCACGCCCCCAGTCCAGGGTAGTTTCTTTCTTACCTCATGATATTTGTTTCTGGATACCTCAACTCCAGTGGGTTGTCATTTCACATTTAGCATGCCTTGACCTGAGCACAGCTTGCCTGCATTAGGGAGGGAAGCAGGGAAAACCCCTCACTCCTCAGCTCCTTAGCTGAGAACTCCTTTTCCCTGGTCTCGGCATGATGTGAGAACTTCTACTCCTTTCAGCTTGTGCAAAATATGTGAAGAATGAGGGCAGAGCTGCTTGCTGATAATCTGCTCACAAAATGGTTGAGAAAGTTGCTTGTGGTTTTTTTCTTTATACTGTTTATGAAAATGATTGTTTAGGATATGCTGCCTTGAGGAAAGCGTAACTCCCTCTAAACCCTACCATAACTGGGAAAATAGGAGCTCAGGGGTGGGAAGGAGAAGCCCCCAAGTACTCTTCTGACTCAGTCATATTGGTTCTGTTTGGAATGATCTGGAAAGGCAAAGAATTCACATGTCCTTCCAGCCATGTTCTGTGGCCTATGTTAACCGTCCAAGGAGAATTGTGTCCTGGGCAGACAGCAGGAGTGGGAGGCTCATGACCACTGGTGGTAAATTGCTTTGCATGTGCTGTATTTCTTCCTTTTATCCCTTACTCCTTTCTGGAAGTTGCTTTGGAGGAGAGCGTAGCATTAAGGTGGAGTGAAATGATTTTGATATTGGTAAGGGAGTCTGTGCTCTTACAATTGTAGCAGAGTCTAATCTAGGGGAAAATAATCCAATTCTTTCCAGGGATTCTCCTGAACTATTTCATTTCTAAGAACAGTATGTGTTCTGGTTTAAAAGTCTGGGATCCAGAACCAGAGTGCTGGGAATTCAATCAAGACTCAATTTTTAGTGGTGGGACCTTGGACAAGTTGCTTAACCTCTCTGTGCCTTTGTATAATTTTTCTGTAAAAAGTGTGATGATAGAAATGGTGTCCACCTTATAGGGTTTTTTTTTAATAGATAATTTTTTAATAGAGAGAGGGAAAGTGAGTGAGAGAGAGAGAGAGAGAGAAAGAGGATCAGTTTTTTTTTTTTAATTTAGTTTTTCATGTGGCCTTCACTGCTCCGACTCTTCGTTGTGTATGTGGTGCTGGGGTTTGCACTCACATACTTGGGCAGGCCAGGCAAGTGCCATAACTGCTGAGCCACTAATCTAGCCCTGAAAATCAATTTTTTATTTAGTTTTTCATGTGGCCTTTGTTGCTGCAACACTCCATTGTGTATGTGGTAGTACCCGCATCTTTGCACATGTCAGGCAAGCGCCATAACTGCTGAGCCACCGCTGCAGCCCTGTTGTGAATCTTAAACATGTTAATATCTGTACAATGCTGGGAATAGTTTGCCATATAGAAAAGGAGCACAGTTACTCAGCATTATCGCTGTTTTGGATTTCATAGAACTTAATAGCATCATTGACTTTTATCTCTGTTCTGAAACATACTTTGAATCTACCTTCACTATTTTTTTTAAATTTTTATTCGATAAACATGGTCTTACAATTAGGATGGGTTCATCATCAAACAATCAAGAACAAAAGTGTACTGACAGAACAAGCCAATACTGGTGCTAGACCATGGTTTCCCCCCTTTGTGTTTCCCATGGTTCCATATTTTACTCTACTTAAGCCCCAAGTTAATTGGACTTCTCCTGGAGGTTCCCCTCAGATTAGATTCCCCCATACTACCTCCCTCTAGTCTCCTTGATGTCCTTCCTATTCCCTCCCTCCCTCCCTGCCCCTCTCCCCACATCCCTCAGGAACCTAGGCAAGGTTCCACATGATCGTGTAAAAATTCATACATGTTGAGGAAATTGTTAGGTCAGCCATCAAGTTTTCTACCTTCACTATTGTATTCGCTCCATTTGAGATTTTTTTAAAATTTTTTTAAATTTTTGAACAACCATACAAGTTTTTAACAAAATAATATAAAATGTGTATAGATTCTGGATATTACAGTTACCCCCAGGAGTGCCCCCCCCCAGTTACCCACCCTTATCCCTCCCTTCCCCTTCCCACAATATCTCTAAAAAAGGATTATGTTGTATAGCATTATATCTTATCTGGATTTAACACATGATAATAGACCAACTTTCTCACTGTCCAGTGTCTAGTCCCAACCTCCACAGATGAGTGGAGACAATCGACCATTAGTTCTCTGGGTTAAACTGATTTTACTCAGCATAATTTCTTCCATAGCCATCCATTTACCTTCAAAGGCTGCAATATCATTGTTTCTAATTGCTGTGTAAAATTCCATGGTATAAATGTACCACAGTTTTTGGATCCATTCATCCAGTGAGGGACATCTGGGTTGTTACAATAGCCTAGCAATAGTAAATTGAGCTACTATGAACATAGACATTGCTGGAGGGGCTGTGGAGAGATAGGCACACTAACACACTGTTGGTGGAGCTGCAGACTGGTACAGCCCCTCTGGAAAGCAGTGTGGAGAATCCTCAAAAAACTAGGGATGGGCTCACCATACGACCCTGCTATTCCACTCCTGGGAATCTTTCCAGGGGATTTAGAATCAGCACATTATAGTGACACAGCAATATCTGTGTTCATAGCAGATGTTTTTGTTTTTATTCTCATTTTATCTTTCTAGATCAAGTTTGTGTTGTTTTCTAGTTCTTCCTAATTTCTGTTCTGTTTTCCAATGTATCCAGCAATTTCCTGCCAGTTTAGGTTTAAAATTGCTTTCACTGGGGGATGAGGATTTAGCTCAGTGGCAGAGCACTTGCCTAGCATGTGCAATGCCCTGAGTTTGGTCCTCAGCTCTGAAAATAAAATATTGCATTTACTGCACTGTGAAAAATTGCTTTTTACTGCTGTGTGATTTTAGACTAGTCACTTCCCCTCTCCGAGTCTCAAATTCCTCCTCTGTCAACTAGTGGACTTAGATTAGATGCTCTCTCATTAAGCATTCTGACACTGTCACTTACATTACTGTAGAAGCATTCAAGACCTTCTCTAATCTGGTGTACTGCTTCTAACAAAGAAGTGTTATCAGGGATCCCATTTTGGAGCCTCACCTATGCTAGGCAAGTTCTCTACCACTGAGCTACACCCCCAGCCCAGGAACCCCTTTCTTGGATGAATCTCTTCTGTTTCTCCCTGAAAGTATCATCTCTATTTTCTTTAGAGCATTTGCCCGGGCTCTTTCTTCTCATTCAGTGTCACTGCTTGGCTCATTCCCATCTTAACCAACTTGAGGTCCAGCTCACATTCAACCTCTTCATGAACTTGTCCCTAATCCTTCAGCCCTAATTGATCCTTATCAAATGCTTCCAAGACTTAGAGCTCTCAACCCAGACTTTACTCTCAAGTATATGCAGTTTTATTAATTTTTTCACCCAGCCAGTTTGTAATTTCTAAATTCAGGGCTCGGAAATGGTTTACACTCCCGCCAACAGAGCAAAATAGTTCTTATTTCCCTTTGCCTTCACTAACACTTGACATATTTGACTTTCAAATATTGGCAACATGGTGGTTGTAGAGTGGTATGTCATTGTTTTAATTTGCCTCTCTCACTACTAACAAGACAGGTCTTCTTTTCATAGGGTTCTCTCACTGATCCATACCTTTCGTCTATTTGAAAATCACATTTTCTTGTGCATTTAGGGGGTATGCATATTCTGTGCAGTAACCTTGGGTGGTATGGATATTACAAATGCCTTCTTCCAGTTTGCTGCTCTTCAGCTAACTTTGCATACAATTCTTTACCTGAATAGAATTATCTAATTTTGGCAGTCAGAACCCTGTGGTCTCATGCTATTTATTTTAGATTGCAAATGATTGATTGGTTGAATGATTTTTTTTCCTGTTTATAAAATGGAAGTTTAAGTTAAAACCATCTGTCCAGAAGAGGAACCTGAGAACTTACACAGAGTGATTTTAGGAAGTGCCTGTGAGAGGTTTATACTGTTATGGCCATATTCTCAGGAAAAGCATGAGTGACTTCCTTTTAGTGTGACTGCAGTGATAGTTTGTTTCTGTTTCAGCTCACCCATGCTCCTTGTAGACCCCCATTCCAGTGTCTTAAGGCACTACCAGACTTGGGAGCTGTATGCCAGGACCACAGTGCCAACTGCCTTCTTTTCTTTTTTTTTTTTAAAGAGAGAACCAATTTTATTTAGTGTTTAATGTGGCTTTCATTGCTCCGAGACCTCGTTGTGCATGTGGTGCTGGAGTTCGAACTTGCGTTCTCACGCATGCCAGGCAAGCACTGCACCACTGACCCACCACTGCACCTCCCCAACTCCTTTCTTCAATTCCCACGTGGACTCAGCCCTGTAGCTCACCTCCAGGCCCCCTCGATCTACAAAACTTCCTGCCCGCCATGTCCATGTCCACAACTTCCTCTGTTTAAATCCCCCAGCCTTATTGCTTGCTTGCTTTAACAAAAACTCTTCTTTCTATAGGAGTTTTTTCCCATTCTCCTACTGGTGATGTGAGGATGGAATCTCCAAGCCAGACATTTCCTGTTACGCTTTGCATCTAAACCCCAGGGTTCATCCACTGCAGGCATATGGTGCCAGGCCAGGGGAAGAGGCTGTAGGAAAGCAGAGGACTCACCCTGTGGGTCTTGCATAGTGACCTTAAAGAAAAATAGCACGTGGGAACCTGCCTGGAGTTCCACTTCTTCCTAGTGCTGCATAAATAGTGATCAAATAAGCAACAATGGACAAGATAGCTGAAATGTTCTTTTGAGTTGGATGGAGGTAGGAAGACAAAACTACTTCTGTAAAAATAGTGGTTGGGAAGAGGAGAGGAAAGAAGGAACTGCTTCGCTGAGCGCAGGTCTCTGGGTTTTTTCCTCCTGGCTTATTCTAAAAATCTCCCTCAGTGTTCACATAATAGAGAAGTGAAATCTCCTCCTACCATTTCCTGCTGCTGGTTCAGAAAAAGTTTCACATCTCCTTTGACTGCCAGAGCAGAGACCCAGACATGGAAGGAAACTCTGCTCATCCTCACCGTCACTGGCAAGGGCCACACCCTGGACAGCATGGACCTGGACTGTACAGCACGTGGTTGTTTGCCAGGGCTGGGCTTTGTAGACATTGAAAAAGATACCACGATCTGGTTCCGGAAAGGTCAGGCTCACTATCTACTTGGAAAGAACGGGGGAGGAATGTGAGGAGGAAGTTTGTGTGTGGGGAGGAATGTGAGGAGGAAGTTTGTGTGTGTGGGCAGGATTTGCCTAGTTTTTAAAGTGTCAAAAGAGAAAGTGGGTTGAATATGGTGGCTCAGGCTTGTAATCCCAGCTAGCTACTTAAGAGACTGAGGGGAGGGAGTCACAGGTTCAAGGCCAGCTTGAGCAATTTAGTGAAACGTCATCTCAAGAAAAAGGAGGGTGGACTGGGGATGTCGTTCAGAGGTAGAGTGCTCCCAGGTTCAATCCCCAGTACCAAACAAACAAAAGCAAAAAGCAGAAAGTAGAAGAGAGTGGATTGAGGAGCAGAAGGAACTCTGGGCATAGGAAAGATGAGTCTTGGATACATTGGGTGTGGATTGTGGCTTTTCTTTTCTTCCTTTTCGCAGCAGAGGTCTTATTAACTTCCCTTATTTAGGCCATCCCAGTCCCAGGATGTAGTTAACTGTGTGAGCACACTCTTGTCATAGCTGAGGAGGAAATGAAACTTAACTCTCTCTATGTGTATAGAGGAGTTGCAGAAGAAAAGGAGTCAAAGCCTCTAGCTAGACCTTGGTTGTGCATTTATGGACCCATTTTCAAGTCTATAAAATGAAGACAGTTGAGCCAAGTGTGGTGCTGCAGGCCTGCAATCCCACTTCCTGGGAGACTGAGGCAAGAGGGTTGCAAGTTTGAGGCCAGCTTTAGCAACGTAGGCCCTAAGCAATTTAGAGAGACCTGTCTCAAAATAAAAGAGAAAAAAGACTGGGGATGTGGCTCAGTAGTTAAGTGGCCCTGGGTTAAATTCCTAGTGTGCGTGCACACAAGCGCACACGCAAAAACAGTTAACAAGTCTTTGAAGATTAAATGATACCATTTAAAAGACCTACGTAGAATAGTATCTGTTACAAAGTTGAAGCTCAGCAAATTCTGGACTTCCCACCCAGGTTCTGCTCAGTTCAACACACTTGATGGTTCCTTGCTGGGGTCGTAGACCATGATCAAGGCGGATACAAGCATAGGCCTAGTTGGGAAATATGGTCAGAACTTCAGTTAATCTCAATTAGTTACACAAAACAAGTCTTTTATTCCTGACATTGATCTTTGAATTCATTTTTGGTGCATACTTTTTTTTCCCTTCCATTTTTTCTTCATAAATACCAGACAGTCTTGGGGTCAGATACTTTGGGAGAGGGCAGTTTAGTATGGGGTCAAGGAACTCCCTCCCAAACCTCTTTTGTTTAGCTTGCTGTTAAATTCAAGAGTTTCTAGAAACTCAGGTGAGAAGAAGTAGCCTACCTGAGCCTATTGGGGAGCAGAGGAAAGTCAATTTAGGGTTATAAGTTAGGATGGAAGAAATTCATCAGTTGTGTAGTTTACAATGGGGTAGAAGAATGAATTGCCATTTAAAATCTGTATTTTCAGGAATTGGGTTGTAGCTCAGTGGATAAGAGCTTGCTTAACAAGTGGGAAGCCCTGAGTTCAATTTATAGCACCTACATAAAATCTGTCTTTTCCAGGGGAGGAATAGCTAGGAAGCTTCATCTTATTGTTCGGGTAGTGTTCATAATGTGTGGACCTGCCTTGGGACTGAAGGGACTGAGGGGAACACTCAAGGGAGTTTAGAATTTGGGGGAAGACAGGTGAGCTTTGGGCCCATCATCAGCTATTTACCCAAGGGATTTAGTGGAATTACCCTGTGGTCTACCCTAGAGATGCTCTGAGTATAACAGGATAGGGGTTCCTGGCTGCAGGAAGCATCTGTTATAGGCGAAGAGGAAATGAAGCTTGACCAGCTAGAATGCAAGAAGAAAGGAGGCCTGTGGAGGGATTTTCCAGTCTGTCCCTGATCTAAGAAGTGGAAGCACTTCCTTTCTTCTGCAGTTTTTCTTTGAGAGCAGACAACTCTACATTCCCTCTGTGCCTCCTTCTGTCTCAGCAGCCCTGCCTCTGCCACCTGTGTGACAGAAGAGACCAAGGGTTTGTGTATAATCTTCCTGTGCAATCTTTTTTTAAGAGACAAGAATGGTTATCTGGTCCTAGTCATTTAGGAGGGCACTGAGAGGAGAAAGTTAATCTAGTGGACAGTCCAGACCACATACATCCTTGAAAAGTTGGGAATATTCACTCCACTGACCTTGGGAAATCACCTATGGACTTGTTTCACACAAAAAGAATTAAGAAAGAAAGTCCAGGAGTTCTGATGTCCAAGCCTAAGGCAGGACGAGGTTTACCTAGAGACTGATGATGCCAGGCCAAGGCGCTCAGTGATTTGTCTCCACATCTGTCCCCGCCTACCTAGTTAATCTGACAACTCTCAGTTTGGGACAGGGGACTCAGATGAGTTGATAGGAACAGGTTTAGTATCTAGGGCCTGGGTAATTAATTCTAAATCACTCATCTAGAGAGGATCAAGGGACACCTGCAATAACATATTCTGCTTGGTGTGTGGAGATCATTTACCCAGGCTGGGGCTTCCAGAGCAGGAGAGGACCAAAGGTCCTGCAAGAGCTGGTCCTGGGGCCTGAATCCCCTGCATCTGTTAGAGCATGACTGCACTCCTGCCGCTGCTGCTGGGCCTCAGCCTGGGCTGCACAGGAGCAGGTAAGCACCTTCCTTCCTGGGACCCTTCCTTCCCTTGCTCCTCTTTGGGATGTGGGTTTTCAGATTTGTTACTGGGTTCAGACACCTTGAACTAGTTGATCTCCCTCCTATGTTATTCCTATAGCACTTTGTACTGTACCTTTGCAATTTTTTTTTCTTTTTCAGTGCTGGGAATTGAAACCAGGGTCTCCTTGTGCATGCTAGCAAGTGTCTGCTACTGAGCTACATCCCCAGCCCTTTTTTATTTTTTATTTTGAGGCAGGATCTCACTAAGTTGCCCAAACAACTTACTGTTGCCACTGCACTTGTGATCTTCCTGCCATAGGCTCCCTAGTAGTTTAGCCTTTGCAGCATTTTTAATAGTAATCAAGCTGTGTAGTTAATTGTGTAATGCATGTCCCCTGCTGGAAGGTAGCACCTAACACTGTGTCTGACACTCAGCAAGTGCTTCATAAATAAGGATGGAATGAATAATTAATAATTAATAATATTTCCAGCACAAAACAAAGTTCTTTCTCTTTACTCTTTTTCTGCTTTTCAATAATTTACCTTACTGACGGTCTCTGTTTTGGGTAATTTGTTGTATAAATAATCTTGGGCTGCTCCTATCCCAGTACTTAGTCTCACATAAAGAGGAAACTGGGCTGGAGCGGTGGCTCAGCAGTTACAGCGCTTGCCTGTCATACCAAAGGACCCAAGTTCAAACCCCAGCACCACATACACAACTAAGTGTCAGAGAAAAAAAATCAGATGGAAAAATTCTCTCTTTCTGTTTCTCTCACTCTCTCTTAAAAAAAAAAGAAAGAGGAATCTGGATCTAAAAACTTCTCCGCTCTTTCCATCTGTTTCGCTCCACTGGGGCTTTCTGCAACTCCAGAATGTATGTGTGGTCAATAGAGGCTGTCTGGAGTGGGAAATCTCTGCCGGACTAACTGGGTGTAATGAAAGCTTGGGTTCCCAGCTGAATACAAGAAAAAGCTAGTGTTTTTTTTATTTCTATTTGCATATACCCTATACCCTATGTGCCCTGTGATCAGATGGGTGGGTTTCTCCCACACCCTGCCCCACACTAACCAATTATCCTATACCTGCTGGGTACAATTCAATTCAACAGTGACACTAATCTGAGTTAATAGTCCCTACAGGCTAAGGGCTTAGTCCCACACTTCAGAGGTCAATCACCAGTAGTAGGACCCCAGGTCACCCCTCAACTTCTGTCCAACTTAGTTACAAATTAGAATTTTTCATAGGTTTGATAGTACACTAGACAGGCTCACAGAACCTAAGAGAGATAGTTTGCTTACTATTATTCATTTATTACAAAGGATTTTTTTTTAAAGAGAGAGGGACAGTAAGAGAGAGAGAGAGAAAGAGAGAAACAATTTTTATTTAGTTTTTCATGTGGCTTTCATTGCTCTGAGACTTCATTGTGTATGTGGTGCTGGGGTTTGAACTCTCGTACTTGTGCATGCTAGGCAGGCACTGTAACTGCCGAGCCACCACTCCAGCCCCTACAAAGGCTATTTTGAAGTACAGAGACAAGCAGTCAAATGAAGAGGTACACAGGGCAAGATCCCAAAGGATGCCAAGCCCAGGAGCTTCTGTCCCCATGGAGTTGAGGTGTGCCACCCTCCTGCCATGTGGTCTTAGAATTTCATAGTTTAGGGCGTTTATGGGGTTTTGTCACATAGGCATGTTGGTTACTGTCTCAGTCTCCAGCTCCTCTCCCATTCCTGAATGACAGGAGATGGGGACAAAAGTTCTAATCAAAGCTTCATTCTTTCCAATGGCAAACCCTCATCCAGGAGTTCACCAAGAGTCACCTCATTCAAACAAAAGACACTGGTAGGACATTCCAAGGGATTAGGAGCTCTGCATTAGGAACTAGGTTAAAGAGCAAATATTAGGACAAAAGATGCATCTAACTCCCTACACCATTGCTTATGAAATCATAAGGATTTTAGGAACCCTGTGCCAGCAATGGGGGAAAGAGAATACATTTTTACCAGCAGCAGACACCGACCTACCCGTCCTTCTCTGGCTCCTCTAGGTGGCTTTGTGGCCCATGTGGAAAGTACCTGTCTGTTGGATGATGACGGGACTCCAAAGGACTTCACATATTGTATCTCCTTCAACAAGGACCTACTGACCTGCTGGAATCCAGAGGAGGGAAAAATGGCCCCTTGTGAATTTGGGACACTATATCCCTTGGCCCAATTTATCTCAAAATCCCTCAACCAAAATGAAAACTTGGTCCAGCGCTTGCACAATGGACTCCAGGGTTGTGCCACACACACCGAACCCTTCTGGAAATCACTGACCAACAGAACACGTGAGGAGAGAGGGGTGCTGAGGGGCTATGGGGAAGCACAGTTAGGAGGGCAGGCACCAGGAAAGATCCCTCAGCAGGCAAGGGGATCAAGACTGGAGCAGGAAAGAAGCAGAATGCAGTGAGACAGGCTACAGGTCAGACCTGGCAGTTCTCAGTCGTGAACAAGCATCATCTTGGAGTAAAAAAGGAAAGGGGGCAATGAAGGAATGAAGGAATGAAAGAGAAAAAGCAGTGAAACATGAGAAAATTCTAACGCCTCACCTGCAAGTAGTGGCTCAACATGGGGTGGCGGGTGGAAAGTAGGTTGGCAAAATCCACGAAGAGCTGAAATGGGAAAGAAATCAGGTTGGAGAAAAAGCCAGAATGCCACTTCTGTAATCGTGCTTCCCCCCTCCCTATGCAGGGCGACCATCTGTGCAAGTAGCCAAAACCACTCCTTTTAACACCCGGGAGCCTGTGATGCTGGCCTGCTATGTGTGGGGCTTCTATCCGGCTGAGGTGACCATCTCGTGGATGAAGAATGGGAAGCTTATCAACCCCCACAACAGTGTTGAGAAGACTGCTCAGCCCAATGGAGACTGGACGTATCAGACCGTTTCCTATTTGGCCTTAACCCCGTATTACGGGGACACCTATACCTGTGTGGTAGAACATTTTGGGACTCCCGAGCTAATCTTTCAGGACTGGAGTAAGTGTATGGCAGACAGCAGGAATTAGACATTGGAAGTTGTGGTTGAAAGAGGGATGTGAGCATTTGGGCAAAGGTGAAGTATGGACAGATGCATAGCGTATGGAACAGAGGGAGACTCTGGAAATAGGAGGCGAGTTTGGAGGAACTTATGGAGGGTTTACCACCAGAGATGGGGCAGTGAAATAGAGGAATGTAAACAGTAAGCTACTGTCATTGTTGCTGTTGTGGTGTGGTTGATATTGCTGTGTTTGTATTTGAGGGTGGGAGGGGAACATGATTGTTTCAAAAAGAGGGTATAGATTTGGCAGCCACATATTCAGAACCAGACATTGGAATCCATGATTATAGCCTCATCAGGTTTCAAACGTTCTGTTGTCAGGTCAGGAATGGGAGTTGAAGGACTAATGAAGGTTGAAGAGGAAAGGGGCCTCTTTTGCTGTGGGGGCAGCACTGAATTTAGGCTGCTCTATCAAGCATGATGGAGGGGTAAAGACGTGGCTGGTAGATACTTTGGTGGGCATATCTAGGGGTTAATAGGTAAAGAACTAACTATCACACAGATTTGGAGATTCTTAGGAAAGGAAAGAGGAAGAAATGAGGAAGAGGCAAGGTGACTATGAGGAAAGATGCCGGGGAACAGGATCCCAGACTGGCTGTGGAAACCCCGCCTCCCCTTTGGGGAGTGTTCACTTTCTGGGCAGCTGGAAAGGGTATGGGGAACAGAAACAGAGAGGAACTCACATGTTCACTCCAGTTCTCCAGGGGTTGGTCTCCTTGGTGCACAAGGAGTTTCCTTTGGTGATGGAGGGTTCATTGTAGGGGGAAATAATCCAAATGGAACATGATTCAGAATAGGACCAGCTCTAGGCACTGGGGTGCAGCAGGGCTGTGGAGTGAGATGGAGGCAAACTCTGAAAGGGCACATGAAAAATCTGGATGTAGAAGACAGTAAGTACTAGAATTAACTCACAAAATGGAACCAATGCAGGTTAGCTGGAAAGACATTTTAAAAGGAAATTGCTCAGATGGAGCAAGTAAGGGAGCAAATATTGTCACCATGGGGCCAATGGAGAGGGGAATAAGGAACCCTCTATGCTAGTAAGGGTGCCCTGGAAATGAAGGAAGCACAGAGAATGTTTTGAGAGGGCCCCACTGTGTTAGAGAGGAAATGAAAACCAGGGTGCTGACTCTGGGGAGATAGGTTCTCCATGGTTGCTCTAGGGGTAGAGGTGCACAGGATGGAATGTTTGAGGAAAGCCATTTCTTCTGGAGTGTGTGGTGGGAGCCAGACCTGAGGGGGTTGGAAAAAGAACCTTTGAACCTTCTAGATGGAGGTTGCATTAAATTAAATTCCTCTGACAGTGAGTCAGAGATTGGTTCTAGTAAGTTTCTACTTTTTGCAGCACCTGGGTTGTCCCCTACACAGGCGGTGAAGGTTTCTGTGTCCTCAGTGACTCTTGGCCTGGGCCTCATCATCTTCTCTCTTGGTTTGATCAGCTGGCGGAAGTCTGACTTCTCTAGTGAGTGACCCCTTGAGTTTCCATCCCTACTCTGCTCCCAATCTCTGCTCACCTTCTGTTTGTGATTGATTCTTGCATTCTTACCCCATTTATTGTGAATAATACTGGGTACTTTCATCCACAAAGACTGGTATAATCGAGTGTCTTCCTTTCCTAGGCTACACCCCCCTTCCTGGATCCAATTATCCAGAAGGTAACATCTCTGTTGGTTTGTTTGACCCCCTGGTCCTTTGCGGGTAGTGTTGAGGGTTAGACAGGTTGGTGTTGGGTTCATGGCATGATGTAAGCTGCTTTGTTTGAGATTAGGAGCAGGAAAGAGAAAAGGGGAAAGAGCAGAGCCTATAACCTCTTCTTCTACTCAATGGAGTGTTTGTGGGAAGGAGGCTGAAGGTGGTTCCTTTATATTAGTCATTGTTGACCTAGAATTTCAATGTCATTATATTCAGGGCTCTGACAGCATGGTTACAGAAACAGAAGATGGCAGACTAGTTGGTTTAATATTATCTCCCTTCTATTTCTTCTGTAGGACGGCACATTTCCTAGAGACAGAATCCTACAACTTCTACTCTGAGAAGATTCAGACTCTTAATGATGCCACCCTGCCCAGCATCATCTTAAATCCTCCCACATTTTTTTGGATCCTAGAATTTTCCCACCTAATTCTTTGAATTTCCCAGTCCCCCCCCCCATGTAAACTTTATCAATTTAGGGGAGCTTATTCCTGGTAATATTCTGTAATTAAATTATTATCCAAGGCTATATTTCTGGGGTAAGTATAATCTGGGGGAGGGGATTAAAGGTCCTCCTGAAGGCCCAATTTTGTCAAAGAGGTCACTGAGTTGCTAGTGGTCATATCTGAGAAATAAACTCTGATGGAAATATTGGTTTTCTGTGTGTTTTCCCTAAGGTTCTAGGGGAAGGACTATGCCTGAGGTGTTCCCTCCTTGAATGAAGGAGCCAATACCTCCTCTTGTTTCTCCTGATAAACAAGACAGAATTTGGGGCAGTTTTTGAATTTTTAATTAATAAGAAGAAATTGAACTGTGATGGGCTAGGGTCACAGAATGAGGAACGGGGGGATCTAACAATTTACTCACCCCATAAGGGGTCCTTTTTTTTAAGAGAGAGAGGGAGAGAATAAGAGAGAGAGAGAAAACCAGTTTTTAAAAAATTTATTTTTCATCTGATTCTGGTTTTTCCAACATCCAGTTGTATATGTGGTGCTAAGGTTCACATTCTGATCCTTGTGCATGCCAAGCAAGCATTCCAACTGCTGAGCTACTGCTCCATCCCCCATAAGGGGTCTTTTAAGGATTAAATGTGTTTGTACTTCTAAGTGGCTAAGAACATGCTTGGGATCTATTGAGCTCTCAGTAGTGACATTACTTATTATCAGTTATTCAGCATTCTGGGTCAGGCATTTTACCAGGTACTTTATGTGCATTATTTTATTTGATCCTCATCACAAATACAAGGCAGAACCTTAGAAAGTCAGATTCATGGTGCTGTGTTTAATTTCGGATTTGAGTCCTAGCAAGTTGTTTCTTCCATACCCTGAGTGGGGAAGGGAATGTGGCTTGACTGCATGTCCTCAGCCCTGGACCAGGTACTTTATGTTTGCTTCTCATTCTCTTCTCCCAGTAACCCCCTAGGAACCCATTTCCTTTCACATCACAGATCAATACTTTGTCCAAGGTCAAAAAACACATGCTCTATAGGGTGTTTGCCTACTTGAGCTGGAAGTAAGTAGATTATTCTTAAGACCCTTGTGCAGGTGAGCACACCTCTCTAGAAGGTCACTCTTCCATTTCCTTCCATACAAAATCAGAGGAGCACCCCCTGTTGGGGCACAGATTTCACCCTGTAGAAGAGAGGACACTGGTGCTTTCTGTTTTCCAGTGGAGACACCTACTGGACACAGAGAGTTGGGCTGTGGAATTGTTTTTGGAATAAGAGTTGGGAGCTCAATTGCCAGCAAGGAAAAGAAAACAGACATGAAAAGAGATTAAAGACAAGTTCTGAAGGAACTTAAGCTAACAGAAGGTTGTGGAGGAAGAATAAGGGGCTGTGATTACATGTTTGTGTGTGGGTATCTATGTAGGAACACAGGATCAGGATCTGATGAACTGGGGGAAGGGTCCAGAAGATAGAACCTTCCTGTGGACTCATGGTATGTGTGAGTGGGTGGGACAGGAGATCATGGGATAGGGACTGGAACCCTTTAGTCTCTGGACCTTTCTGTGTTGATGGGGTCTGGAGAAGAGTGGGAGTAGCACTGTTCATGCAAACTTCACACCAAAATTAGCTGCTCAGTGTTTTTCCAATCAATGAATTAATCTTCACTACATCCATGGTTTCCCCAGAAGGATCCTTATGATTAGGACCTCTTTTCTGGAAAGAGTTTGTAGCAGATGTCATTGGGAGGGAAAAATACGCATGAATTTAAATGGTTGTTACTGGAGCAAATCCACACAGGTTAGGGAGAAGCAGAGTGATGTTACTGGGAAGGTAATTGATAAATGTAGGATTAGAAGTTAATCTCTGCAAATTTACCAGTTTTATATTTCACTTTTTTTTTTCATTCACTGAGCTTGTTTTTTTTTTTTTTTTTTTTTTTTTTTTTTTTGGTACTAGGAATTGAAGCTAGGGGTGCTTAACCACTGAGCTATATCCCCAGCCCTTTATATTTTCTATTTTGAGACAGGGTTTCACTAAGTTGCTTAGGGCCTCACTAAGTTGAGGAGGCTGGCTTTGAATTTGCCATCCTTCTACCTCAGCCTTCTGAACCACTGGGATTACAGATGTGCACCATCATTCTGGCTTGTTTTTGGTTTTGATTGTTTGACAAGGCAAATTCATTTTTAAATTCTAGGCTAGTTTCGGGTGGGGGTTTGGTTTTGTCTATGTTTGGGTGGTTTTGAAAGAGTTGCACAACCGGAGTATCTGGAGTCTGGTCACAGCAGTGGGAGTCAAAGGGTTGGGACCCCAGGGAAGGAAAGAGAGAGTCACCTATTTGAACAGCTTCTAGCTTCCCCACGGGAGATTACCTGTGTAGGCTTTTCTCTACCCTAAACTTGTAGGTAGGTCTTTTATTTTATAGAGGAAGGTTGTCATCTTCCAGGTGAGGAATAGGGGAAGATGCTCCATAGATCTCCTGGGATCTTAGGAAGCCACTTTACTCTAGGTAGAAAAGGAAGTACCCTTGTTATTACACAGCGGGGTGAGGGATGCACAGAAGGAAGGTAGAAAAGGATCTCATGAAAGCAGAATGTCAGACATAATGAAGCTCCCAAAAGGAGTGTGTATGGGAATAGTGGGGGGAGGAAGAGAGGCAGAGGGAAAAGCAGAAGAGAGGGCTTTTGATTGTACCTAATCCGAGAGCTCTCTACCTTCAATTCGCGCTTGTTTTAAAAGCTGAACCTGGAGCTGGAATTGACTTTAAAGGTCATCTAGTCCAACTCTCCACCCATAAAAAAATGAGTCTTTGTCTCCAATGGTATGCACAGTGCAAGGAATCCCCTCAACCCTTAGAGTGTAGCAATGCGTTAGAGAAGTGTGTTGATTCCAGGTTTGAGGTTCTCCTTCCGACCATAAAGACAATTCGAGTGAAATGAAGCGCACAGCGCAGGGTGCAGCCTCAGGTCTTTCCCTTTTCCTTTTTCTCCCTACCTGTGCACACATTCATGTGAAAGCAATAAAGGTCAACATCTAATTCCAATGCCTACTTATGAAAATCATTTTTTTCTACGTTTTTCAACTAATTCTGTTTCCAAAGAAAAATGGAGCAAATCAGAAGACAAATGAAACTGGAGCTCTACCCCAGCTCTACTTTGTTTTTGGTGGAAGTGCCTGCCATTCCCAGGAGCCCCCAAACTGCCTTGAAGCAAGGCATAGAGGATTCCTCTTTGATGCTTCCTGCCACTCACTCCTTGACCAGACTGTCCCCAGGTGCTGCATAGAATGCAGAGGCACCAGTTTCTCCCAGTGTGTTGCTGGCTGTCCACTGCATGTGAGGCTTCCAAGAACTCTTGGCCAGCCTAGTCTGGGGCAGGGAATGCAGAAGTGGCTTTTATGGTGTCCAGGTCTCAACAGATAGCAGATGGTACATCCAAAATAGGGAAAGCTGATAAGCTACAAGGATCAACTCACAAAGAAGTGGTTGGAGGACAGCACGGTGAGCTGGAGCTAGTGGCAGTTTAGTTGTTCCTACCTGAACAGCCAGGGACAGGAGAGGTTGTCAGAATTCAGTGGGAGAGCAAGTCTTGTAGGGTTGCCACCTTGCCAGAAGCAGCACCCTCAGTTCAAGGTGAATGCAGAGAATGAAGCCTTGACCTCATTCTCCTCCATCTGGGGTAGGGTTGAGGCTGAAAGCAAGAACAGCCTGCCCATGTCATATGGGTCAGCACCCGGGGTGCACGCCAGGGTGGAGTGGAGGGGTGGAGAGTGGGTCCGGAAGATCAGATGGAGGACAGTAAGCACATTCACAGCCTGGAGGAAAGGAGGCAGGGTTGGGGTGAGGAGAGAGGTACAGAACATGGGCTTCCTTTGGCCTTGGATAGCAACAGAAACTTAGTAGCAGAAGACTAAGTTTGGTTTCCTGCTGGGGAACCTTGCAAGAATACTCATTGATAGTTCTGCACTCTCTTGCCCCCAGGGTTTCTGTAACTCTTGTGGATCTTTATTTTTTCATGCATTATTTTACACTAAGTTTATTGCATCCCTCAAAGTTAAGCTTGAATTATGATTAAGTTTATACTGAGTAATTTTGGGATAATTGATCTTTTAAATATTAAGTCATCCCATGCAAAAGCAGAGGGTAGTTCTCCATTTATTAAAATAGATTTGTTTGCTCTTTATTATGGTTTTTAAAATTAACTTTTCATTGTGGTCCTTTGTATGCTCAGCTAATTCTCAGAAATTTGATAACGTTTGCAGCTTTTGTGATTGGTATGTTACTGTAATTTTATTTTCAAATCAGTTTTTCTGGTGAAGATAAATGTAACCATTTGTTTTTTGTAGTAGTGGGGAGATTGAACCCAAGGGTGCTCTGCTAGACTGAGATATACCACCAGCCCTTTTTAATTTTTTCTTTTTTAATTTTTGAATCTGGGTCTTGTGAAGATGCTTAGGGTCTTGTTAAGGGGCTGAAGCTAGATTTGAACTTGCAATCCTCCTGCCTTAGCCTACCAGGTCATTGGGATTACAGGCATGCTTCACTGTTCCTGGCTCAATTTTTAAAAAAATTGTGATAAGAGCTGGAGAGGTTGCTCAGCGGTTAAAGTGCTTGCTTGGCATGCACAAGGACCTGGGTTTAAACCCTAGCACTATGTGTCAGAGAAACAAAGGCCAGATGAAAAAATAAATAAAATTGATTCTCTCTCTCTCTCTCTCTCTCTCTGCCTCTCTCTTAAAAGAGAGAGAGAGAGAGAGGAGAAAGATAGCCTCAATAATTTAGGGAGGACATAAGCAATGTAACGAGACCCTGTCTCAAAATGAAATATAAGAAGGGCTGGGGATGTGGCTCAGTGGTAAAGCACCCCTGGTTCAATCCCTGGTACCAAAAAAAAAAAAAATTATGATTAAAAATAACATACAATTTATCATCTAAATCATTTTAAAGTGTACAATTTGGCAGTATTAAGTATATTCACAATGTTGTGTAATCAATCCCACAAACTTTTTCATCTTGTAAAACTGGGACTCTGCATATTAAACAACTTCCCCCTTACCCTACAACCGTCAGCCTCTAGTGACCATCATTATGTTTTCTGTTTCTATGAATTTGACTACTTTAGTTAACTCATATGAATGTAATCATACAGGTTTTGTTTTTTTGCAACTAGTTTATTTTATTTAGCATAATGTCCTTAAAGTTCATTAATGTTGTGTTTCTTACAGCTGAATAATATTCCACTGTATGTATATCCCACATTTTTATTTATCCATTCACTTGTCAATGGACATTTGCTTAGCTTCTACTTCTTGGCTATTAAGAATAATGCTGGGACTGGAGCGATGGCTCAGCGGTTACGGTGCTTGCCCGGCATGCTCAAGTACGCGGGTTCGAACCCCAGTACCACCATACACAGTGAAGCCTCAGAGCAACGAAAGCCATATGAAAAACTAAATAAAACTGATTCTCTCTTTCTTTTTCTCTCTCTCACTGTCCCTCTCTTTTTTTTAAAAGAATAATGCTATTATGAAATAAGTATGCAAATTTTTGCTTAAGTTCTTTCTTTCAGTTCTTATTTCTTTATTTATTGGTGCTGGGGGTTGAACCCAGGGGTGCTTAACCATTGAGCAACATCCCCAGCCCTTTTTATCTTTTGTTTTGAGACAGGGCCTTGCTAAGTTGCTTAGGGCCTCCCTAAGTTGCTGAAGCTGGCTCAAACTTGCAATCCTCCTGCCTTAGCCTCCTGAGTCTCTGGGATTATGGGTGTGTACCACTATGATATCAAGTTCTTTTAGGTTTATATTCAGAAGCGGGATTACCGGATTATATGGTAGTTCTATTTTAATTTTTTGAGATACTGTGATACTGTTTTCTATAGCAGTCATACTATTATTCAGTTCCACTGACAATGTTTAAAGATGACAGTTGCTCTGCATCCTGGCCTATACTTTGTTATTGTTGTTTTAAGAGTTAATTTTTAATTTTTTCATTTTTTTTTGTTTGTTTGTTTCTCCTGGACTTAGTTGTGTATGTGGTGCTGGGGATCAAACCTGGGTCCTCTTGTACGCCAGGCAAGTGCTCTACCACTGAGCCACGGCTCTAGCTTGTGGACTAAACTTTTTTCCCCTCCATCTCTTCCTTTCTCCTTCCCTTCCTTCCTTCCTTCCCTTCTTTCTTTCTTTCTTTTTTTTTTTTTTTTTTGAGAGAGAGAATCAATGTTATTTAGCTTTTCATCTGGTTTTTGTTGCTCTGACACTTAGTTATGTACGTGGTGCTGGGGTTTGAACCCTGGTGCTCACGCATGCCAGGCAAGCATCATAACCACCAAGCAACCACTCCAGCCCTCCCCATCCCTTTCTCTCTCTTTCTTAAAGTACCGTCCAATGGGTCTGAGGTGATATTTCAATACATTGTGGTTTATGCTTGTCTAAGGGTTAGTGATGTTGAGGGTCCTTTCATGTGCTTTTTGGCTATTTCTATATCATCTTTGGAAAAATGTCTATGGAAGTTCTTTGCCCATTTAAAAACCATTTGCTGTTGTTGCATTGTGGGAGATCTTTATATATTCTGGATATTAACTCTGTCAGATATATGATTTGTAAATATTATAAATAAACCAATTTTTATATGTTGATCCCAGGTGGGACAATCTTCCTGGATTCCCTTTTGATTTTAGTGATTTGTTATTGATTTGTCTCTTCTTTTCCAGGTAGATGATGATGACATAATCTGCAAACAAGGAGAATTTTTCCCCTTTTTCTAATTTTTTTTTTTTTTTTTTGTACTGGGGATTGAACCCAGAGGCATTTAACCACAGAGTCACATCCCCAGCCCCTTTTGTTTTCTATTTTGAGACAGTGTCTCACTAAGTTGCTTAGTGCCTCATCAGTTGCTGAGGCTGATTTTGAATTTGTGATCCTTGGGACTTAGCTTCCTGAGCTACTGAGATTACAGGCATCCGTCACCACCCTGACTCCTTTTTCTATATTCTTAAAAAATTTAATTAGTTTTATTTTTCATATCATTGACTAGGATCTCCAGTGCTGTGTCAAATAATACAGCAATAATGAGCATAACTTTTTAAAAGAAAATATCCCTCAATGTTCTCCAGTAGTAATGAACTTTGCTACAGATTTTTAAAAATTAAATTTACTTGAGATATTACAGATTCACATGCAGTTGAAATAATACCTTTTACCCAGTTTCCCCGATAGCCTTGTCCTGCAAGCTATGACACAATATCACAAGGAGGATGCCTTGACACAGGCAAGATGTCCTCACTTTGCCCTCTGGCTGCACTGTTTCCCTGCTCTCGCACCCGCTCCTTATTAATGTCTAGCAGTTGCTGATCCCAGCTGCTTGCCTGCCTGCTTGCAGACTTGCTTTCTCTCCCGCCCCCCTTTCCTCTTTTTGGTACCAGGGATTTAACCCAGGGGTGTTTTTCCACGGAGCCACATCCCCAATCCTTTTTTAAAATTTTGAGACAGGGTTTACTAAGTTGCTTAGGGCCTTGCTAAATTGCTGAGGCTGGCTTTGAACTTTCCGTCCTCTGCCTCCGCCTCCTGAGCTGCTGGGATTACAGGCGTGCTTCTGTGTTCCATTTCTATAATGTTTTTCATTTCAAGACAAAATGTTTCTAAAATATTTCAAAATGTTTCTAAATAACTTCTTGGGATTGATGTGTTTCTCTTTCAGAATATTTCTCTGGAGATTATACAAGGTTGCCGCATATATAACTAATTTCTTACGGTGGAGTCTGTGATGTGGCTGTAGCAGTTTAAAAATTCACTTACTGATGACATTTGATATGTTTCCAGCTTTTGGCTAAAATGAATAAAGCTGCTGTAAGCATAATATGTACATTTGTGTGTGTTGTGTGTGGACAGACGTTCTTTCCTCTGGGACAAATGTGCTATTGAATTCTTCCCGAATTTTGGTCTGTTTCTATGAACTGTTGTGAGAGTTGTGCTGAAGCCTCCAATTATAAACGTGGGTTTATCTGTTTCTTCCTTCAGTTCTTTCACTTTTTGATTCACATATTTGTAGCTTTGTTGTTTTATGCATAGATATTTATGATTTCTACATCTTCTTGGTAGATTGACCTTTTTATTATTATAAAATGTCCCTGTCTGTCTTCTGATAATTTCCTTTTTCTGAAGTTTACTTTATTGGATAGCAGTGCACTCACTTCTGTTTTCCTTTGATTAATGATTGTATGGTTTTTATCTCATCTTTTTAATCTGCCTGTATTGTATTTGAAATAGTTTTCTTTGCAGATATGTTCACCTTTTAAAAATCCATTGCCAATCTCTGTCTTTTAATTGATGCATTTATACCATTTGCATTTAATGTAATTATTGATATGTATATTCTCTGCTTGGCTGCCATAACAAAATATCTAGACTGGGTGATTGAAACAACAGAAATTCATTTTCTTATGGTCCTGGAGCCTGGAAGTCTAAGATCAGGGTACCAGTGTGGTTGGTTTCTTTCAAAGGCTTTTCCTGTTTTGCAGAGAGTTGCCACTTTCTCACTGTGTCCTCACATGGAGGAGGGAATGCGGGTAGGGGACAGTAAAGGGGGGAGGGGATGTTTGCGCAAGCCATGTCTTTCTTCATAGAAGGACACTAATCCTGTCAGATCACGACCCTACCCTTGTGACTTCGTTTAACCTGAATTACTTCTGAAAAGACTACCTTCGAAGACAGTCCCTTTGGGGATTAAGGCTTTAACATTAGGGGCTGGAGAGGTGGCTCAGCAGTTGGAGCGCTTCCCTGGCATGTGCGAGGACCTGGGTTCAAACCCCAGCACCACATATACAACTGGGTGTCAGAGAAACAAAGACAAGATAGAAAAATAAATAAAATTGTTTCTCTCTCTCATTCTCTCCCTCTTTCTTAAAAAAAAAAAAAAAGGCTAACATGAATTTGTGGGATGCAATTCACTCTGGAGTAATACAACGGGACTGAATTTTTTCCTCTCCTTCTCCTTCTCCTCCTTCCTCTTCGTTTTGGTACTGGGAATTGAACCCAGCACACTTAACCACTGAGCCATATTCCCCGCTGAGTTGCTGAGGCTGGCTTTCAACTTGAGATCCTCCTGCCTCAGCCTCCAGAGCCACTGGGATGATCACAGGCTGGGATCAGGCTTTTGCTGCTGTATTAGCTTTTTTATTTTTAATTTATTATTATTTTTTTGCCTGTTGCCTTTTCCAAGTTGCCAGTTTCTTCAACTCCAAGTCTGGGATATATGAGACCAAAGGAGATCCTAAGGAGCTCTCATGTTGAGTCATTCTTCAGCGCTGAGATCTTAGCTGATCTTCCTTCTCAGCTCCACCTTTCAACATCTTATATTTGCTTTGTATATGATGTCCCTGCTTTTTAGTGGCATTTAGAAGGAGGAATATGGAAAAGAATGTCTACTATATCTTCCTAGAAGCAGAAGTCCTTGCTATAGGACTTGTACAACTTATAATAAAATAGGTAGGTTTTCTTTTTCTTTTTGGTACTGGGGAACTGAACCCAGAGGCACTTTACCACTGAGCCACATCCCCAGGTTTTTATTTTAGTTTTAAAATTTTGAGTCAGGATCTCATTAAGTTGTTAGAGTCTCGCTTAGTTGCTGAGGCTGATCTTGAACTTGGTTTCTGTTTTGTTTTTTTAAGAGAGAGAGAGAGAGAATCAATTTTATTTAGTTTTTCATCTGATTTTCATTGCTCTGACACTTAGTTGTATGTGTGGTGCTGGGATTTGAACCGTGGTCCTTGTGTATGCCAGGCAAGTGCTCTAACTGCTGAGTCACTGCTCCAGCCCTGGCCTTGAACTTGTGATCTTCCTGCCTCAGCTTCCTGCGTTGCTGGGATTAGAGCCATGCACCATCATGCCGGAGGTACGTTTTCTTTTATTCTTACTTTACTAACAGTTTCTTTTTACATGGACATATAATCTTTGTACATATTTATACGCTACATTTGATGCATATATACCATGTATATTGATCAAATCAGAGTAGTATTTTCATTTCCTTAAACACTTATTTCTTTGTGTTAAGAATCTTCAAATTGCTTTCTTCTTGTCTTTTTTATTTTCAGGGCTGAGGACCGAACCCAGGGCCTTGCGAGTGCTAGGCAAGCGTTCTGCCACTGAGCTAAATCCCCAACCCCTCTTCTTATTCTTTATAAAATATATAATAAATTGTTGTGAACTGTAGTCCCACTGTGTTGAGGAACATTAAAACTAACTCCCTTTATGTAACTGAATTTTGGTAATGCTTTATCTACATTTTCTTTTCTCTGTGTGTGGGTGTGTGTGAGAGAGAAAGAGAGGGAGAGGGATTGATCCCAGGGGTGCTTACTCATTGAGCCAGATTCCCAGCCCTTTATCAAATTTTTAATTTTGAGATGGAGATCTTGCTAAGTTGCTTAAAGCTTTGCTAAGTTGCTGAGGCTGGCTTTGCACTTTTGATCCTCCTGCCTCAGACTCCCGAGCTGCTGGGATTACAGGCATGTGCTACCACATCTGGTTTGCTTCATCCACATGTTTTAAAAAGAAAACATAAATGAGCCAGGTGTGGTGGCACACGCCTGTAATCCCCGCAACTTAGGAAGCTCAGGACTGGCAAGGTCAAAGCCAGCCTCAGAAACTCAGCCAGACCTTGTCTCCAAAAACAAAAAACAAGAACAGAGACAGGGGATTTGGCTGAGTGGTTAAGCACCCCTAGGTTCAATCCATGATTGAAAAAAAAAAGAAACCCAGAAACAAATAAGAACTCACAAATAGATGTTGAAATTATTAAAACAATAGCATTCCAGCATTTATTTATTACATTATATCTAATTTTCATTTTTAATTTCTTAATATGGTGAATTATATTGAAGTTTTTTTTTATGTGAAATATCTTTGCATCCCTGGAATAAATCCTGTTTTGTCATCCTATAGTTCCACATTTACTGTTGATTTGTTAATTTTTTACTTAGGGTGTTGTATTTACTTTTATGGAGTACAGATATAAAACTTGTTTTTCTTGTATTTCCTTGTTTGTTTTTGTAATAAAAATTCTTCTATACAATGAACTGGGCAGATTTTATTCTTTATTCTATTATCTGGAACAGCATATAAAACTACCTTTTAAAGGTCAGCTTTTGTTTTCATTAATCTTTTTATTGCTTTTAGTTCTCTATTTCATTGATCTCTATCCTTATCTTTATTATTTCCTTCCTTATTTGGCTTTGCTCTGTTCCTTTTTATGTAACTTTTGAGCTAAATGCTTAGCTCATTAGATTCTAACCTTTTTTTTGTAACTTGGTAAATGTATTTAAAGGTGAAAAATTTCCCTCTACTTTCTGCTTTAATTATATCTATTACATTTTTTGTATATAGTATTTTGATTTTTTATTCAGTTCTAAGAATTCTTTATATTCTTTAGATTTTTCTTTTAACTGGAAAGTTATGACATTTTAAAACTACTTATTATTTTTAAAATGACTTTAAACTTATGGAAAAGTTACAATAGTACAAAGAATTCTTACATGCACAGTCTAGATTCAAAAATTTTGATCATTTGCCCCATTGATTTCTTCATTTTGAAAACCTTGATTTTTTTTTTTTTTTTTTTTTTTTT